>WSXT02093469.1:0-11653 GCA_011762715.2 Neuroterus valhalla
CGGGATGTTCATGTACTGCACGCGTATATGTACGTGTTAGTGGCAACAGAAAAGCGACCGTTTTTGGTGAAGTCCATACATTAAAGATTGGTCTCCTTATGTCTATTCTCCATGTCTACTACTTTCCTCACGTTTCCTTGACCATGCTCTTTTCACTTCAACTCTAAGTTTTGAAAGCATTCCCTTCAACTTCATCCAATAAGACGAATAAAAAACTATATGAATCTCGAAAATAATATTTTAGATAAAATATTAAATTGTCCTTTGGCTGCTCCTATATCTCTAAAATAAAATACAACGTCATTCTCCTATGGAAATTCTCCCTCGCTTGTCACTTTTCACTGTCGGTTAGGTCTGAATCAGGAAATTACGTCGCCCAACGAGTAAAATGCTACACCACGCGTGAAGTCCAGAGGGCGTTTCATATCAAACAATTTTATGCCGCTTTGCAGTTCACTTCTTCCACAAACAAAAATATTGGAAAACAAGTAATGCTGCAAAATCTAACGATCTGAGAAATAATTCAGAATACAAAGTTATATTCAATCAAACTTTGGTTTGATCTGAACTTTCTAGTTGATTTCGTTCCAGCTGGACTCGAGGAGAAACTCAAAAGCTTTGAATTTCTAATGTGAGGACAAGTTTTTTTAAAAACTAATCTTATTAATGCTCAAACTCTTTTTCACCTTGAACAGAATATCACCAACACTTTTCAGTATTTTTACTGAAGTTCCATTCACACGTTCCACTGGAATTATAACGAGCGGAAATTCTTGTTTTTCGCTCGTTAACGAATTGGGTCTCTACGTAAATTTTTGCCTTTACAATGGAATTATAATAAAACCATTGAAATGGTATTTTAACGGGGTAACAATCAGTTGAGAGGGAAGTTTTAAAGCAGGAAGAGTTGTATTAGAGGAAAATCGAAGTGAAAGAGATAACTTATTAACGCCTAGTCTGCCTATACACTCGTAAAAACAAGTTGGCTGGTACAAGCATGAAAAGTGAAATAAAAGGAGCAAAGAGAAAAGAAGTAAAGCGTGTTTGCCAATGCATCGCGACCGAGTAGTGTCGGCGTTTTTAATCGGTGCCACTTGTTTCTAACGACCCTCTTTTGTTTAAACCCCTTTGCCGCTCTTTGAACCCCTTCCGAATCTCTTATCATTATTTTTAAAAAAGCGCTGAAGAGTAAAAACTCTTCATGGATCAAGTCAAATTCGTGCATTTTGTATTCAGAACCAATGGTCTTTTTTCTAGTTTCGAACTTTTATACTTTTTATATGTTGTATACGATTTCACTAGAATATTTTCACTTTTGCATTTTCCATCTTGAATCTTTTTTCGTAGTTTGTACTTTTCAGTTCTCGCTTGGATTATATAAAGCCCAAATATTCATGATGTACGAAAATATCTTAATTTATTAAAAGAAAGAAAGTGTTAGTATATATATCGCGAGGACAGGTGTGTGTAAAGGAAGAGTTATATATAGTCGATCGACTGACTGATTCATCGGGTTAAGCTAACGACTCAGCGGCAGTAGATAAGTGAGAGAGGGGGAGATATAAAGTAGGCATGATGGAGCGGGCGATTTCAAATACATAACAGAAAGTTTGTAGAAAATCACACCTTTAGGGTTGACAGTATCATGTCTTCTGCTTGTGTGCTTGGAAGAATATTATCTCGTCTAATCACAGACTTTTGTTAGGTATATATTTTTGATAACAATCAACTAAGAGTCAATTTTTAAAATTTTTCTCCGTATTCGAATACATGCCATTAAATATGAGTGAATTTCATCTGAAAACACATCTATCGTTATGCACTGGAAAAATAGGTTAAGTACGCTCAACTCCTTGGGTTTTTTAAATATGCCGATTTAGACAAATTTTTTTTCAAATTTTTATGCAAAACGCCCGGAAATTTGTTCAAATCCACAAAAAAATAAACGCATTTTTTTCTTTTGAAAAAAAAATAATATTTAGAGGTGGCGCAAGCCCCATGCAAGCCCCGATTGTTTGAAGAATTTATTGTTTTTAGCAACTTTCTCTTAGAAAAGGGTTAGAAAGTCAAGGTTTTTCCTGAATTTTTCAACTTATTTTCAACGTTTCTGTTAAAGCGAGGTAATAGTCAATTGAATTGAACAAAAATAATTGGTTATACAATTTGTTATTATTTATCACAATATTGCAAAACTAATCGTTTAAACAAATTGTAAATGTCTATAGCTATCTTCTTCTAGATTGATACTACATAGTTGCGGTTTTTTCCTGAAATTTTTAACTTTTTATGAATTTTTAATTAGATTAAAGTAATAATTATTCCATGTTAAAAATACTTGTTTAAACAAATTATTATCATTGCTTATAATATTTTCTATGCCTAAGGATAGAAACTTGAGGTTTTTTTCTGAAATTTTTAACTTTTTGCACATTTTTCACTTGAAGTGAGTTTGCATTTAATTGGGTTATACAAAAATATTTGTTTTAACAAATTATCATTGTTCATGGCTATCTTCTCTAAGATTAGTTATACAAAGTTGCGGTTTTTCTGAAATGTTTGACTTTGCTTTACCTCTTCAGTCGTGAACAAATATTGAATAAACATTAGAGAGAATCATATTCCAAATAGTATTGTATTCTTTTAGGTAAATTATTTTTGTTCTTTCCCTAATGTTAAAAAAAAATGATTGAAAGAAAAAAGCTGGATTCATTCAGTAAAATTTGAATTTCGAATTCTCTACTAAAATTATGGATCTTCAACGGAAAAAATTGAATTTTTGAGAAAATAATTCAACTTTCAACTAAAGAGTTCAATTTTCGATCCCAAAATATAAATTCTTTATCGAAAATATAATGGTTGATATTTCAAAAAAAAAATTCATTTTAAATAAAAAACAATCTAATTCAACCAACAATTAAATAAATTGAATCTAATCTAATCTAATTGAATTTTATTCCAATTCCATTGAGTGCACAGTTAAACATTTCACAATAACGAACAACTTTCTAGCACTTCTCTCAGAGAAAATGTTTATGAACAATAATAAATTGTTCAAATAAGCATTTTTGTTGAATCGCATTAATTACTACCTCAAAAAGTGTAAATTGGACAAAAAGCTTAAGAGTTTAGAAAAAACCGCAATTTTTTAGCTCTTATCTAAGAGCAGTAAGTCATAAACAATAATAATTTGTTTAAACAATTATTTTTGATAAATTGAATTTAATATTAACTCACTTCAAGTGACAAGTGGGCAAAAAGGTAAAAATTCCAGGAAAAACCGCCAGTTTCTATAATTAGGCAAAGAAAATATTATTAGCAATGATAATAAATTGTTTAAACAATAATTATTTCAACATGAATTAATTATTACTTCAATCTGATTGAGAGGTGATAAAAATTTGAAAATTTCAGGAAAACCCGCAACTATGTAGAATCAATCTAGAAGGAGATAGCTACAAACATTTACAATTTGTTTAAATAATTATATTTGCCTAATTTAATTATAAAATTACTTACTTCGAATGAGAAGCGGACAAAAAGTTGAAAATTGCAAAAAAAAACGCAACTTTGTAGCATTATTCCAAGAGAATATTGTTATAATAATTAAAAAATTATTTAAACAAATATTTTTTTTACTTTCATTGATAATGACCTTGCGCTTCAACTAAAACGTTGAAAATAAGTTGAGAAATTCGGAAAAAACCTTGACTTTCTAATCCTTTTCTAAGGGAAAGTTGCTAAAAACAATAATAAATTGTTTATACAATTTGAATAAACATCTGATTATCAGTATAAAGTAGTATTTCATGTATTCGGAACCATTTGCGTTTAGAAAACCGCAAAAAATTCATAATTAGCGCCAAAAACTTGAAAAACCCAGTTTCTTTCTTATGGGGTGTCATTTCTCTTATTGGTCCAACTACCGGCATGAACATTACAATAAACCAAGTAGTCTCATGACAAAAAAATTAGTTATCCAAAGATTTATTATTTTCTCAAAGCATGTACTCTTTCAAAACGAGTTGCTGAATATCAAAAGAGTTTTTTAACGCTGATTATCATATACGGCGCTTACATTTTCAATGCAACAGGGCTTCCAAGTTTTTTGCCTGATATTTTCAAAAGTTCACTGAATTGTAGTCAAAGTGGATGTTTTTAAATTCCCTAGATGAGGGTGATAAGGAGAGGGAGAGGGAGAGGGCGGGGGAGAGGGAGAGGGAGAGGGAGAGGGATTCTATCAGTTATATCCAATCTAACTTTCCTGAGGAGATTTGGCAACGTTGTTCCTCCAGCTTCACATCGGAAATAACCATTTTTTCATGCAGAAATTACTTAACCTGCATTCTCTAGTTCTTAACTAATTTTCGCACTATCCTCCAAGAAGATTCACACATTTTTATCAAAGATGTTTGGAAAATAAACTTTGTTTTAATCCTTTTTTCCTACTTTTGTGCATGGAATATCTCATACTATTTAAATTGCTTTACCCTATTTCCATTAGTTAATCATTTTTTAATCATTAGAACAAGCTTCCTTCTACAAAAAATTTAAATAATAACATGTGCAGCCTCCCTTAGAGAAAAACGCAAAAGTACGTTTAAAACGTAACAATAAAGGTGAAATAATTATATTTTGGAGAATCATTAGTCCATTGTAAAGCCGGAAGGAAAGCGTTTCGAAACCCTCAGAGAATAGTGAAATTGGAGAACTTTAGTGAGAGTTATGATTAATTAGGTATCGGCTCTCCTTTGTCTGGGGAATTAGGAGGGGTCCACTATGAATACAATTCAGTGAACTTTCAAGAATCTCAGGGACAAGTTTTCAGGCCGGTTTACTTGAGAATTTTTGTCAGAAACATGCACTGGAGTCCCCACTATAGTCACTCCGACGATAGTCGTTCTGAGAATGACGTTTGTGGACGAGACAGTCCAAGAGGTGAGGATTGAGGGTTTCAGCGCAAACAAACAACCTTTTTTCCAAATTCGTATTCCTCGAGATCTGGAAAAGGAACTTATTTTCAAAAAAAGGCAAAGTTAATTATATCTTGATTATTATCGATCAGCGCCAATTAAATATTTTCTGGACTATCAACTAGGATGCAAAAGGAACCCTTAGGCCAAGTATTAAGTTAATATGCTTGGATTACCTTTTTAAAAGTATACACGAATTATATTTGGAGATATTATTTCCATAAAAATGTATACCTCATTTGATTTATCAAATTCAATTCAATTACTGGAGGGTATAAATAATTTTATTCGTCGCCTCTATCAAAGAATTAGTGAAATGGTATTCCGCAGATTTGAATACTAAAAATCTGATTGAAATAAGTACCACAATTGTAAACTGTACAGCAATACTTTTTTCCTAATTGTTCACAGTTTCTCTTCCACGCTTCTCGTAAATTAATTACTCTGAATAGTCCTCGGCTACGGGGAAAACTCATTCTGTACAGGCCATTATTTTTTTGTTCACCTCTTCAGTAAAATATCAATTTGAGCTCTTTCAGTACACAATATTTACAAATTTACATTATTTTCTTCACAGCTTAACTGTTACTGTTATTTTTAATAAAAATTCGATATTAGTAAAGAAATTCAATCATGAACTTGATTTTAAACTCGTATTGTGTAAATTACTATTTTGCAACACCCACCTCAAAAGTTGACGTTTTCAGGCTTCTAAATTGTGCCTGAAGGACCTTATTTGATCAGACTATGTGCGAAAAATTTTTGCGCTTGCGCAGTTTGAATAAGGCTTACTCCAACACTGGTGATGGTAACTTCAGGATTTCGCAAGTTTGGCTATTTAATCTTATGGATAAGACTTCATACTGTATACTGGCGATATCTGGAGGACAGTGTGAATACCACATTATTTTTTGAAGCAGTGTAGTGTTTGAGCTGTGACAATAGAATGTACTTTGAGCAGACAACGTAAGTCAGCGCTGCTAACGACACTTATCAGGGCACTTACTTATCGACGTTTCCAGACCCTGACACAGTTCGAAATAAAAACATGGATTATAATTGACTTTAGCAATTTGGAAATGTATAATTCATTGATCAGATGATTTAGGAAAATTATATATACATTTACAGACGGGCTGGTTAAAAAATCTCAGGATTTTAAGTATGGCAATCATGCAATTTTGGAATTTATTTATTGGCTACCAAAAGAAGTTAGAGTCCAGAAAGAAATATGGAGGGAGGCTAGTGTAGAAATTGTTGAATTAAAATTTGGATAAATTTGTCAATTACTTCTGAAATTGTAGAATGAGGTAGATTCGATAATATTGGCAGAAAATTCACTTTGAAGCTTCGTTATTTCGATAGTGGTAGATTTATGAATATTATCTGAATTTTCATACTTATAAATAATTTCAAATTCGTTTGTCTCTAGAATTGGTGCGTTTGGAGATGGTATCTGACAGAACTATTCAAATGTCTTCGCAGGCAATTACAATTCACCTTTTTATTTCGAACTTTGGTGGGGTCTGGATACGTCGATTAGTAAGAGATAAGTGTCGTTAGCAGCGCTGACTCGCGTGGTGTGCTTTGGCAGTTTCTCTCAGTGGAATCATAGCGGACGACTGGGAATATATCTTAGATGTTGGCGTTTTGCGGGAAAAAATAGAATAGCGACCAGTCTCGCTGTTGCTGAACAAGTCTCGCCGACATCGTCTGCTACCGAAGCATTTCTGCATTCTGGAATATTTATGTTTGCGATGAAAATATTTATTTCCTCAGCCCGAGGGTAAGTCATTTGAAGTTTTTTAAATCTATAGATCCTGAATGACTCCGGGTTTTCGGTTAGATTTTCCCTATTGATTCAAAAAAGACGCAAGAGCAAATAAATAAGGAAGTCAGTGCTGTACCTATCAGAAAAAATTCTAAGTCGAAACCGAATTCTGTATCCTCAATAGAGCCAAAAGCAGCTTTATATGATTCTGATTATTTTTGTATTCTCAGTTTTGTATAATAAAAAATCTAAATGAATGGGATTTTGAACCCTTCGACGGTTTGTATCTTGCCTCTCTAGCCTCCCAATTATAGTAAATAATACATCCATAAATGATATAATTGAATAAGGAATTGGATGGAATAATAAGAAAACCTAAATGATGTATCAGAAAATATTGTTACAATCTTACTCACGACATTCTTGATGTGCAGCAGAAAAAATAAAAATGGGTAAAAATATACAAGAAGGGGAATAGAAACCACATCAGTCGGAATCGAGGTTTCTCCCTAATTTAATAAGCCTTCGACCTCAAATCGGGAATTTTCTAGCGGTAAACGGAAACCTGGCTCCATCCCACAGAAGGAGGCTAATCACAAGTTGGTCCCACTTGCAGGAGCTTTTCTCGGCATTGATTTCAATCGATTCGTTTGACTCTCTCCGCACTCCCCTATCGTTAGCCCCTCGACCTAATACACACGCAGCACCCTTGAATTTCCCTGACATTTCCCATTCGCTTTCTGAGAAATTTCCTTTTCTCACCCTGACTTGACTTCTCTCTCTCCCTCTTTCTCACTTTTTGTACCTCCTGAGAATTCATTTACATCCGACGAATTACCCAGGCATTATCAAAGCCAGAAACGCGAGAATTTTCCACAGAGACTTCACCCGGACGGGCGAGATGAACAACCAGATCCGGGTGCGATCGATAAGGATATTCTGCTAATTAGATTCTTCGATGGTACCTCGTTAATTAGATTCCTCGGCGATTAGTTGCTGTAAGACTGAAAAGCACAGCCATTCCCATTATACTACTTGTGTCTCTAAACTGCTCGATATTTTAGGTACTAATGAAGCTACAAGGAAATTCCGAAATGAAAGCAGTTGATAGCTTCTTAAGCTCTCTGAGTCTACCTTTGTGCAGTCGTGACCTAAATAAGTAAAAGGGATGATGAGGATAATAAGTGTTGCTTATCATCGTTAACTTCCAAAGTTTGAAAATTTTTAATGAGCAATAATTTTCTGGGAGATTTTTTTTTCCTCATACAACTTTGAATTTCGAATTTTTGTTTGCTGTAAACGTTGTAAATCTTGCAAAGAATTTGGAGGACTTTCTAATACGATTAGATGGAAATGTTGTTCATGCAAAAATAACCCTTGTTAAACTATACTTGATAGATTTCGAGAGAAATTTCGTCGTGAGTGAACAATAGTATATTATGCACCTAAGGAAAGAAGAGGGTCTTTTTCGACAAGTTCATGTTTTCAGTAAAAATGGTAGGCAAGCGCGTACGATATTTTTTATAACAAATGCTTGGTTTCAGACATCACTCGAAATACAGTCATGATTTCAGACAATATTAGTATTGGAAAAAAGGTAACATGATAGCAGAGAAGTTCAGGAGTTCAAAATTCGATTTATAAATTTCTATAAATTTCCGGAAATTTCCGGAAATTTATGGAAAGTTTCTGTCATTTATGGTAATTTTTCAGGAAAATATGGTGACTTACCATGAAACACTCAAAATTTAAATTTAAAGATTCCCGGAAATTTATGAATTTTTCTCGTAATTAATAGTAATGTCACAGGTAATTTATGGTGACCTTAGATGAGTAAGCTAGAATTCAATTGGAAAATTTCCATGGATTTCCGGAAATTATCGGTTATTTATTTTTATGTTGCAAGTAATGCATAATAACCTCCCATAAATTACCGTAAAATTCTATTATTTGCAATCAAAATTTCCTCAAACTTTTCACGGTGAGTGGGATGATTATCATAAAGTGAAAGCTTATAGATGTATAATTTTCATTATTCATCTCTAACGTCACTAAAGAAGTACTTTTAAAAAAGTACGTCAGTAAAAAGTAGAATTTTAGACCCGCTTCATAGGCGTCTGAAAGACTTTAAATTATGCATGTGTTTTGAAAAATTTATTGTTATACATGTAGACCTAGTAATCCTAATTATTTGCAGTATTAAGATCAAATTTTTCGTTGGTTCGCTTTGTTAGGTTTACACAAAATTTTCTCAGTTGCGCATAAACCATTTGTTCGATTGACTGTAAGCTCTGGTCAAATTAATTAAATTATTCAAAGTTGATCAACTTAACCGTAATGTTGGTCAACCTAATGAAATTTTCCTAACTAACAAATTTCATTGGTCAACCAAATATTTTTTTGTGTAAGGATAGATTGATTCAATTGTTGAACCCAACAAACATCTGCTGACTCAATCACTTTTTTCGTTTATTAGAATCAAAGTCCATTAAAACCTAACAATTTCAATAATAAAAGTGCTTTGAGCTCATGTGATTCATGAGTGACGTGACCCAAATTATAGATTTTTTTACAACCAGTCCCGTCCGCACCGAATGAGATATCAAACTGAATATTCTGTGAGAAGCCTCAGATAACAATAGATTACGTTTGTATACTCTATTTGGTTCGAAATTTTCGGATGAAAATTTCTTTTGTATAAAATTTTGAAAAAAAACTTCCTTTGCAATTTTGGACCAAATGTTGTACACAAACTTTATTTATTGTTTTTAGAGGGTTCTCGCGAAATTTCTGCTTATGAAATTTGATGCGGACGTCAGTTGTCGCAAAAAGTTGATCATTTGGGTCACCTGACTCATGTATCTCGAGGCGTCCAGTTGGATAATTTTGAACACACAATATGATTGTCATTTCCATATTTGGAGCCTTTATTGTTGAAAAATTTCATTCAAATCATTCAAAATAAATTGATTGTATACATTCAGAGCGCTACGTTGGAAATCACTCAATCGCAAATTAGAATAGTTCCATATGCAAATATTTTAAAATACCAAATTTCAAATTGGAATCGTTATTCATTTGGGAAATCATCAGTTCAAGACATCAAAATTTAACATTCCCGGGATGAGAATGTTATCCAAATGAAACAGTTTTTGTGTCTTTCAAATTGAGAGATATTGCAGTGCAAGACTTTCGCGAAAAAAAAATTCCATAGATATTCAAATTTAAAAATTGTGCTTGATTGTTCTAATAGTCATAACTAATAAGTTTCAATGAGAATAAATTCTCAAGCTTTCGGACTTGAAAGTGTGCTTGAAATTCATTAGGAATCCAGACCCTAAAAATTGAATTACTAATCCAACCTTGAATTTGCAAGCATTTTCATATTGGATATTTTCAATTTACTAGCGACCTATATTCGCTTCAACATATATTTTTTTAAATTTAGACATTTTCAAAACTTGACATATCTGGAAACTTACCTATCAGATAGATACAGATCAGATGGATTATCTAACAGTATTTGAATTAAGGAAGTTTTAGAAATAGAGGAATTCGTAATTCGGTCTCTATCATGAAATATTTTAAAATATATTCACGTAAAAGTTTGTATGGAATAGTCCAAAAAATGGAGAAAAGTTTGCAGACTTAGAAATGAAATTCCAAAGAATAAAATGAATTATACTGTAAGTGAGGTATTTGAATATGGTATTTGAGTCAAAAGAGCATATGATTTATGATTAATATTTTATGGTGCGCTACGAAAATGCACCCGAGATAAAAGTAGAGAAAGAATAAACTTGGAAGAAATTCATTACTATACTGAGCACCTTGTTAATCTAAGAATCTTCAAGCTTAACGCACCATGGCTTACAGCCAACGATACTTTACGGGGTTTACACCTGCAGTAGCGAAAACCTAATTAGGTACGACGGGATTATCCATGTGGCGTAAATGGGGTCATGTGTTGGAACGTGAAACAGCTGCTTCTATTTAATGGCCAGGAACTACCAGGAAAAATTTGTTCCTTGGTCCAAATCAAAGATTTATCGTCACCGCAGAACCGATGTACTAACTAACTTCTCCAATTTCTCACTATTTCTCCCAGCACCGCAGTGGTTCAAAGTCTCAAAAAGCTGGCCAAAAATCAGAATCTCGATATTTCACTTCCTTCGAGTACCCATATGAGGTTTCTGTGGTCGGTGATTTTGAAAATAGAGTAAAAAATCCACAATTCAAAATGGCGGACAGTTTTCTAAACTTTACCATGCATTCACTTAAAAATGAGTATTAAGGAGTTTTTGGGCTTGCTTAATTTAAAAATAGAGTCGAAAATCCAAAATTCAACATAGCGGATGAAGGTGCGTACATTAGGAATGAATAATGAAATATGTATAATTCGTAAACATGTTTACGATGCGTGCGATGTAGGGTAAAAATTTATCTTCTTTTGTACCCGATTTACAAGTTCACGTGGAAAATTCTTTTTTTTTTTTCCTGCGAGTTCCTGTGTTGAGATTTGTTGTTCCGATTGCGGAAAAGTGTCTACTTATCGAAACCGATTTCGCTTTCTGCCCCGAACTGTCCCACTTAAAAAGAAATCGTTTTTTAGAGAAATGTCCGCCATTTCAGGTCCGCTATTAGGAATTTTGGATTTTTTAGAAATCATTGACCCCAAAAACCCCTCAATACTCATTTTCAAGTAAATGCATGTCAACTTTCAGGAAATATCCGCTATCTTGTATTTTGGATTTTCGACATCATTTTAGAAATCAGCGACCCCAAAAACCCCATAATCAGGGGCAACGGCAGAAAATTTTTTTTTTGGGGGGGGGGGGGGGGGCCACCAAAAAAATGTTGACCCCCGTTCGTGGTTAGAACGTATGAATTCGAGGTTCAGACTTTTAGGAAT
>WSXT02093491.1:0-11653 GCA_011762715.2 Neuroterus valhalla
TTGAATGGAGAATTTTGAACAGAGATAAATAAATTCTCAAAGAAATAGTTTAATTTATGATTATATTTTGAATATATTTATGATTATATTATGATTATAATTTTGAAATTCAAAAATCAATGTTCAACTAAATACTCGAATCTTCATTAAAAACAGATGAATTGATTTTCAACACAGTCATTACATTTTTGATCAGAGGTGGATTTTAAGTTCAAATAATGCACCTTCAACAAAAAAGTTTAATTTGCAAAAAAAGAGTTCGAAAAAGAGTTAAACTTTCAACCAAGCAGTTGATTTTTTAAATGAAAAAGGATGAATTTGCAATGAAGAATGTGAACAAGTTTTCTATTATAATTTAGAAATATTACTCATTCGAAATACTCCTTATACTCTAAAAACTGCTTAAACTGCTTCCTTCATTTTAAATTATGGAGAGGGGACTTTCAATGTTGCCCGAATTTTAAATGGAAAGAGCGATTTTCTCAATTCCCTAAAATAAAAACTATGATTATTTTCTGACATTCCCTGTCCCGAGTCAGATAAATGAGGGAAAAGCAAATAAAACGTGATGAATAATTTTTTTTTTGTTGAGAAAATAATTCTTTCTGTATGTTTCGGCTATCGTCAATTTGATTATTAAACTCAAGTCAGCTAAAAAAAAATTGCAGAGCGACATAAAATGTATATTTGAAAATTGCCAGAATCAGACTATAGGAACGTTACATTCTTCAAATCGAATGATATGATCTCTTTTTAATTTATGAAAAGAAAGCGGTCATTTCCCGTATTTTTACGGTAAATTTTTGAATTTTCTAGGTTAAGTCAAGTGATTTCCCGGTTTTCAAATTGATTTCCCGGTCATTTCCCGGTCAAGTCGCCACCCTGATATTGTATTTTTTATTCTAGTTTCTCACTGGAAAAGTTTTTTTCTCATTCAATCTATAACTTACGATTCTTTTCAGTTCTTCCTTTTGTTCTAGATTCAGTTCAAGAGATTTATATTCTTCTAGCTCTTTTTTTACCAACTCGAGTTCATCTTGTGCTTGGGATCCCATCTTCATAAGGTAGTCTATCAACACATTGAATGGTACTACTTTTCCCGGCTGCATAGACATTATTTTTTATAAACATAAGATGATTTCGTACATTTGAAAGCAAATTTCAGAACTATTTTCGAGATGTTTCAAAACTGTCCGAAATTTCAGACTTGGTCAGAGATAGACAATTTATCCTGCAGCCTGGATTTATAAATGTACATCAAATTCGAAGTCCTTGTATACACTTTTCTAGTTCTATCCAAAATTTGTAACATTGCATACTGAGATTGTTTAGAAAGTGTAGGAAAAAGTACGTAAAATTAAATAAATTGAACTCTTAGTTGAATTACCTACTATTGCCTACTATCAAAGAAACAAGGTGAGGTTAAGATAGGGCTGCCAACCGTGCAGGATTGCAAACCGCAAACGTGAGCTGCGTCCCGCATGTGTGAATTTAAATTGAAAAATAACGAAATCATCAAAAACTTTTCTAATTCTCTTTTTTAGCGATTTGTATTTCCAGGGTGGCGATTCGGCGAACGATTTCAAATTCCCGGTCATTTCCCGGTTCTTCACAATAAAGTTTTTCAATTTCCCCGGTCAACTAGAAGTAAGATATTTATATTTATTGCAAAACACAAACATTGATTTCTATTCATGACGTTCATTCAAAACATCCTTTAACACAACAGATCAAAGATTGTCTAATAAATCAGTTTTAAAAAGAATACCAAAATTTCCAACAAAAAAAAAATCAATTTTTTCTACAAAAATTGGAATAGTTAAACTTACAATTGAAAACAATCTATTTACGATAATAAAAGAAAAGGATTTACATGATAAAATAGTTTATTTTTCAAACAATGTGATGAATTTTCAAATACATAATGAATCTGTAATCTGAACCGTTATTCAAACAAGAAAATTAATTTTCAAATAGAAAGAATAATTTTCTAAGGACGAATGTTTTAGTTCAACAAAACAATTTCAAACTAAGCGTAAGAGTTTTCTACTAAAACAAAAAATCTACAGCTGAAGGAGTTGAGTTCTCAAACAGCTAGATTAACTTTTACTGTAAAGGTAAATTGTCAACGAAAATTTGAATACTCAAATTTTTAATTGAAAAAATGGATGTTTAACTGGACAAATAAATATTTATCTTATTCAATTGGGATTCATTCAAAATCATTTTCAATTGGAATAAGTTAAGTTTTCAGTTAAAAAAAATACTTATAAAAAAAAACTCACCCCCAACAAAAAATCCAACTTTCAACAAACAAAAAAAAACTAACCTTCAAACAAATGATTACATTTTTAGACAAAATGATGCAAAATTGAATGAAATTGTATATTTCTACCTGAATTGGTTGAGTTTTCAACCAGAAACACGAGTTTTCAACTGAAATGATGAACTTTTAACTAGAATAGTTCAATTTTTGACAAAAAATAATTTTTCAACCAAAAAAATACAATTTTCAACAAAACGGTTTAAATTTGATCTATACAAATAGAAATTTTCAAACAAAAATGAAATAGTGACATTTTTAGTTCAAAAAATTAATTTCAAATCAAACATTAAGCGTATCAACTAGATGAATGTTGGGCTAAAATGAAACATGTTCAACCGTATAACTTGAATAGTTTATCTTACAGAAGATTTTTTTAATAAGAATATTACCTTCCGAAAAAAATCATTTTCAACCAAAAAATCCATTTTTCAACAAAATATGTAAAGTTTCAACGAGATAATTGAATTTTAAATTCAAAAAGACAAATTGTCGCCGAGTTGTCTAATTTTGAACTCGAACTGATCAATTTTCCACTAAAAAAGAAATAGTTAAATTTTCAGTTGAATAAATTGATTTTCTATCAAATTGATGAACTTTCATCAGGTATAATGATGAATGTTCAACGGGAATAGATATATTTTTACCATAAGGTGAATTTTTAACCATAGAGATTAATTTTCTACAAAAAAGCCAAATTTTTCATGAAGTACATAAATTCTCAAAGAAATAGTTTAATTTTCAAATAATACTAATAATACCTAATACTTGAATTTTCACTAAAAAAAGATGAATTTATTTTCAACAAACAAGTTTAAATTTAAAACCAGTTGCTGATTTTTTAGCTGAAAAGGATGAATCTTCAATTAAAAATGTAAACAAGTTTTCTAGCACAATTCAGAAATATTAAATTTCTTCTTCGGAATACTATTTCTACTCTTAAGACTGCTTACAGTACTTTCTTTATTTAAAATTAAGAAGAGGGGACTTTAAAATTTTGAATTAACGTAACGATTTTCAAGAAATCTTCTCTTCTTAATCCTAATTATAAATTGTTTAAAAAGTTCCCGTTGCATGTAGAAAATTTCCTGTTCCAAGTGAAATTATACTTCTAATCTGAAACTTCCTGCCCCAAAATAAAAACTATAATTATTTTCTTAAATCCACTGTTTTAAGTCAGATAAATGAGGAAAAACAAATAAAATGTGATAGAAAGATTTTTTTGAAAAAAGAAGATAATCATTCTTTCTGGAGGTTTTTGCTATTATCAATTCGATTATCAAATTTGTATCAGCTAAAAGAATCTCACAGAGCAACAAATTTGCAAAACTTCTCTCTTTCAACGGAAAAAAATTTTAATTCTTACTCTCATGACGTATAGATATATTTAAATATTTTGAGGATCAGATTGAAGGAACGTTACACTCTTTAAATCAAATGATAAGATCTCTTTATGATTCATAAAAAGAAAGCAGTCATCTCGTATTTTTTTCGGTAGAATTTTTAATAGTCTAGGTTGAGTCAAGTGAATTCCCTATTTCACAATAAATATCCAGTCATTTCCTGGTCAAGTTGCCACCCTGATTTCGCGCTTGCGAGGGCAGCCCTAGGTTAAGATGAAGAGTGGCATGGCAGGAGTGCCAAAATGCTGAGAGAAACATATATGTTCATTATTTGATGTCCAAAAACAAAACATAAAAAAATTTGAATTCCAATAATCTATGCTGGAGAAATTATGAAAAATCTGCAACCCTGTTTCCGAAAGGGTCAAAGTTCAGCTTTTTGGGTGTCTGGTACTAACTCTGAAGTCAAATTTACAAAATTGCAAATTGCTGAGCCAATATCATCAAAACAAACACACTTTTTACGTATGGTTCCATATACTAGCTAAGTCATTTGGAATTTTGAAAATCTAGATTCCGGAAGTTCGAAATTAGCATTATTATGACTATTGGTATGTCAAGTGAAATTCGTCCAACTTTACTGAAAAATGTGAAAAATGACGAGTAAAAATTGAATCTAATAGAGTTGTACAGTTTTAAATTCTAATTTTTCCAATAACAAAAACAAATATTGAAATTACATCAATTTTAACTATGATTTCAAAGCTATAATTTATGATGGTCAGAATATAAATATTATAATACAGTTAGAAAAATGGTTCTTTTTAATAAAGTTATTACGAGAAATTAAAAACGAACTCTAGGTGCGTGTTCGGCCAATTCACGAAAATAGCGAGAATTTTCCATCGGATTTGGACTCCATGCTCTGATGTCGGAACACGAGTCATACATTTTTAATCGACCTTCTGACCTCTTCCTCGGCAAAATATAATCGCCATAGTTCAAAGGAAATGCATTGCTTGGTCGACCGGTGCAAAATATGCGCGGTCCGTGTTCAATGTACGACATTTTGATTTAAATCTCTAATCTTGATGAACCTCTTCTTCCAAATCAGCTTCCTTATGCACTTAACTCACTTAACAGATCTGATGATTTTTTGACAACTCATAACCCAGTCTCATATTTTGAAGGTCTCATTCATACCTAATTAAAATCCATAGTAACAGAAAAAAAGACAATCTAGGACAGCGAATTCGAAAAGTTTTTTTTTTCCTGTAAATGAAGCTTTTTTATTTCTGTATCATTCTCTTCAGAAGTCTCCAATTGAGGAAACAGAAACACCAATGTTGCTAGAAAAAACTTTTCGAGCACGAATTCCAGGATTCCAAGTGTTTTTTTTTTTTGTACAGTAAAATACTTTATTACTTTGCCATAAAAAATATCTAGATTATTACACAGTATTCGATTTTAAGACCACATTTCTGTAAAGACATTATAAACTTCGCATACAACTGCCTCAACGTCGTCAGAATTCTAAAAGATATGTTTTATCCCGGACATTTTCCATATCACACACAGGAATAAAAAATTTGAACCGTACCCGATACACACAAAATCTGCCAACAGAAATCAATTCTAGAATTTCTGTTGATGGATTAAAAATTGTCTCTTTCCTCCCTGATCACACATAAATGTCTACATGGTAAATATAAATAAATTTCGAATTCCTTCAAAGTTTCCGGACTCTCTAGCTTTCACTAAAAGGGCCAAAGTCGACACTAATAAGTTTGTAATCAGTCCTTTGCTCGAACACGATATAATCTAAAATAGTGGTCACGAAACCCCATGAAAAAACTTCCCTAATCGTGCCGAAATTTGAAAGAATTCAGGCTCTCTCCAAACCTACACATTCAAATACATTTTTAATATTTTCCTGATATGTGGCCATTTTAAATAATAATTTAATTGTTATTTCTATACCTTTTGATTAATATTCAATAAATTGGTAATCTAAAATTTGAGTAAAATCCATCATACAACTCGATACAAACTGCAAAAACAAAATTCAATTTGAAAATAAGATTATTTATTTTCAAAAGGCGACTACTCAATTGAAGAAAATCTACAGAACGAATGAAACCGCAGATCTCTTTCAAAATATACAATATTTTTAGTACTGTGCGATCGTTGAATTGATCGAGATTCGATCTACGTGACCTGCGAAGCCAAAGTGTTTCTCGTAGGAATTAGGTACTGAATAAAAATGTTAGCGACTTAAGGATACTAATAATCAATTCTTCTCTTTTTTTAACAATAATTCTCTACTAATTCACCTTGATTAAATACAGTATTCCGTGACCGTAGAAATGTTAACAATATTTGAAGGATATATGTTGAAGTTCGGTTTTACATTTCAAGACTGGGGAATTGAAAGTCTTGAAACATTCGAGTGCTAAGGAATTTAGAAACTTTTTGGTCGGCCGCTAAAATATAAGACAATAATTGCCATTTATTAGAATAATTCAAGAAATTCAAATCACTAAAAATAAACACTCAAAATTTTTTAATTAAGCAATATTGAGAAACGTTCAATAATGTATCGGTATATAATGAAAGTCTCCTAATTTAGATAGGTTCCATTTGAAAGGTTTGAAAATTAGGCCTTAGCCAAAATGAAATATTGGAAATGGAAGCATTTATATATCAGAGGCCATCAATGCCGTCACACTCTTACAATTCCAGAGATAAACATTAGAAATTATACATTTAAATCTGAAATGTTCCAGATTGTGAAATTAAAAATTAGGAGATTCAAAAACTGACATTTCCAAATTCAAGTTTAAAAACCGAATATTTAAAAATTTGAGGCCTTGAAAATAAAACCATTATAAAATTAGGTATTCGAAACTACACATTCTTAAACTTTAAATTTTCATGAATTGAACATTAGAAAAAACTTAAAAATTACAAAGTTTCAAGAATTAAACAGAACTGACATATTGGCCCGTCTAATTATGAATCTACGAATTTGAAATGGTTTCAGCATTGAAAATAGTTCATAAGGCTCCACCCCGAAATTTACAATTGTATTTGGCTTCTCATTTGAAACATTAAAATTGTGAACGATTTAGAATTGTTCATTTTCAAAATCAATTGTTAATCAATTTTTAATATCAGAGTTGAATTTCCAAACACTTACAAATTTCTACTTTCTAGGTCTAATCTGTATTGAATTTTTTTTTATTCAAAATGAACATTAAGAAATCAAGGCTGAAAATTGAAATTTTAAAAAGTGAAGTTCTATAGAATCACGCATTGCAAACTGAATAATTTCTTACTTGAAAATGTTATAAATTCAACTTTTCGAACAAGATTTTCAAATCCAACTCATTCAAAATTGCGTGATTTTACGTGATATTAGAAATGATGATATCCAAAGTGATTATACAATAGACAGGGTATGTCTAGAGAAAATTTCAAACATTCCCAGCGGCTACTCTAAGAATGTAAAATTTAAGGTTCTTATTCAGCATATTGTCGCATTACTTTCATATTTTAACGTTCAGTTTCATTAACGTTACTGCAATCACAGAAAATAGAATACTTTTAAAGAATAAAAGGCTGAGCGCGAAAAAACTTATCCTGCCTCTATAAATGGAATGTATACGACGGAAAGGCGATTCGTAAAGCTTTACAAAAGATATCTTCCGATTTTCGAAGGCACTCCGGAACCTGAATTTTATATACACACAGACGAAAATCTCCGCATCGACCAAGAAGCAAACATTCTATATAATTCGAGTATTTGAAAATTATTCTAATTCTAAAATGAATTATTATAAGTCGATTCCGTCTTCACTTCGCTTCTCAGCAGACGAAAAATCCTCGATTGCAGGCACTCCGGGATATGCTTTTAGAATTTTTCGTATTATTGATAAAATTATTATATTTATATATATATATATACACGAATACGGGGAATAACCTCGGAAGCATTCACTAGAGCCTACGTTCGTAAAATACGTTAGGATTTAATATCTATTGCTCGATTAGACAACAAGTAACATTTGTAAAAAGACGGTTTAAAATTCAAAAACTTCAACGTGCTAAGTATTCATTCATTTATAATAAACAGAGACGCACACGAATAGCCGTGCTAGAAAAAAAAATCTAAAATGATCGCATAATGGAGGCACGTACGATTTCATTATCGTATCAGAAACGCGATTTAAGGCCCCTTGATCTGTAAAATCTGTAGAAAAATTTACTCTCCTCTCGATATTCACTGACATTTATTTACAGATAATATATTCCTTAACGACCCTTGACTAACTTAGCAAAATCCGTCTCCTCACTTTCTCGTTATTATATTATGTACAATTCGATATAGTTAAAAATCAATCGATAAATATCTAAGCCGGATCGGAGTCGAGTCCGACTGAGGTGAGCCGTTGAAAAGGAAGCAGAGCGACTCTCGTTCTTTTTTTAAGTACACTTGTTCCCTAATTAAGTACTTGATTTAATACTTGAGGCGCTGACTTTCCATAATACTCGATTCGTTTCCTTCTCTTAAATCTTCGCGCTCCAACCCATCAAATTGGTTCAAGGAAACTTGCAGCGGATAAAAGTAGCGTTGAGCATACTCCGAAGCTAAATTCATAGGCTATTCATCAGATAGATCTACTAGCAGTGATTCAATTTACGTACTATGTTCTCCTAATTTCCCGGCGAGAAACGTTACTCTAATGTTTTGCTCACTCCGTTCCAAGAGACAAAAGCGTTTCGATGACGTAAAAAAGTGGTCGAACATAGATAAAAACTTTCGCCGGTGTTTTTTCCTTCAAGTGATGGGATAATTTTCACAGCGCCTAAGCGAATATAATTTTTGAAAATCAAATTTCCACTTGAATTCCCACTGATAGAAATAGATGAATTTGAATTATGAAAACTTGAAGACTCATAGGAACCAACTTTAGAGATGCAACACTCCCTGATCATGGCTAAAGTGATTGTGATGGTGGTGATGGTGGTGCAGATGATGAGAGGAAGACCCGGGCGCATCATCGTGGAGCGTGACGCCTGTTAAGTCGACGATTTCGTCGGCGTCTTCGTCACTTCCTGTCGCGGCACTTTGCGTCGATTGATGACTTCCCGATGACACTTGACTGTTGCGAGAAAATGATCCTCGTCGTGGAGCTGCTAGTGCTGCTCGCTGATTGGCAGGTTTTACTGTGATTATTAGATTCGAAGAGTTGGCAATCATCATGTCCGTCACCTGAAACAATAAATAAATAATAAGAACAATTCATTTCATTATTTCTTGTCGTATAAACCTTTTTCTCTAAGATTCAAAACTGACTCGAGAGTAATGAAAGTTCCAGTAAAATTCACTTTTGAATAATTTTTCAGCTCACCTTAATACAAAGAAATGTTTCTTACAATCTTTGAGGTATGACATTTACTTATCAACAATTACGTACGGTACTTTGGGCGTTTCTTGGAACAATAATTATTCGAATAAGAGAGAATTCTCGGTAAGGCTTTTTAATGAAAACTGATTAATTTTAAAATCCAGTCAGAAAAAGTCCAAATTATCTTTTGTAAAATATAAATAATAATTCTTATTAATAAACGTGCAAAGAAGATATTGTAAAATAAAAGTCTCGTTAACAAGGGAAAGAAAAATGTGCACACCTGATCAAGAGTTTTTCCAGCTACTTCGATTCCGTTGACCTCCAGGACTTCATCATTTACCGCCAAAAGTCCAGTGCTTTCCGCTAAACCACCCGGTACCAATCTACTGATAAAAACACCAGGAACTTTTTCAATTCCACTCCCTGCCGATGGAGGCAATACTCTAAAACTCTCTCCATCTTTAATATAAAATCCCAGAGGTTTATCGGAACCATGCTTCAATAATCGGACTCGACGACACGTTTCGGGTAAAATATCCACATCTATTATCGCAGAAACCTGTAAAAAAATAATTGTTTATTGTTTGAATTATTATGTAAAATGGATCCTCAGGGTGGCGATTCAGCGGATGATTTCAAATTCCCGGTCATTTCTCGGTTGGTCAAGTTTTTCAATTTTCCCGGTCAACTAGAAGTAACATATTTATATTTGTCGCAAAACGCAAACATTTATTTTTATTCATGACGTTCATTCTTAAAATCCTTTAACACAGCAGATGAATCATTGCAAAATAAACCAATTTTGAAATGAATACTCAAATTTTTAACAAAAAATATCATTTTTGTACAAAAATTGGATCGGTGAAGTTACAATTTAAAAAATCAATGTACGATCAAAAACGGATTTCCAACCAAATAGTTCATTTTTCAACCAAGAAGATTAACTTTCAAATAGAATCAATAATTTTGTATGGAAAAATACAATTTTTCAACAAGATAGTCGACTTTCGCACTCAAAAAATAATTATTTCCACCCAAAGATGGAACAGTTACATTTTCAGTTTAAAAGCCAATTTCAAACCAACCATAAAATTTGTGTACTAAAACAAAGAATCTTCAACTGAAGAAGTTGAGTTTTCAAACAGATAATTTAATTTTTACTGAAAAAGATAAATTGTCAACGAAAATTTTTAATACTCAAATTTCAAACTGAAAAAAAATTGATGTTTAACTAAACAAATTAATTTTTAACTGAAACTATGGAATTCTCAATTGGAATAAGTTGAAGTTTTAGTCCAAAAAATTACTTATAACAAAAAAAAACTAACTTTCAGCAAACAAAGAAAAAATAACTTTCAAACAAATTATTACATTTGTGCACAAAATGATGGAGAATCAAATGAAATTGTAGATGTTTAACTGAAGCAGTTTAATTTTGAACCAGAAATAAAACAAATTAATTTTCAACCAAAAAATACTATTTTTAACCAATTTTTAACCATAAAGATTAGTTTTCTACAAAAACGGCAAATTTACCACGAAGCACATTGATTCTCAAAGAAATAATTTAGTTTCAAAATTCAAAAATCAATGTTCAACTGAATACTTGAATTTTCACAAAAAAAAAAAAATGATCAATGTTGATTTTTTAATGATTCGAAATGAACAATGTAAACAAGTTTTCTATCATAATTCAGAAATGTTTCTTCTTTGGAATACTACTTCTGCTCTAAAGACTGCTTGAAGTACTTTCTTAATTTATAATTAGGAAGAGGGAACTTTGAAATCGTAAAAAGAGAATGGAACGTGATAAATACATTTTTTTTTTCTAATTTAGGTAACAATTCTTTCTATATGTTTGGGCTATCATCAATTCGATTATCAAATTTGAGTCAGCTAAAAAAATCTCACAGAGCAAAAAACTCGCAAAACGTGTTTCGCAAAATGGGAAAAATAAAAATTCTTCATCTCATGATGGATGGATATATTGATATATCTTTAGAATCAAATTATGAGATATATTTTTGATTCATGAAAAGAAAGCGGACATTTCTCGTATTTTTTCGGGACAAATTTTTAATAGTCTAGGTTGAGTCAAGTAAATTCTCGTTTTTTCAATTGAATTTCCGGTAATTTCTGGGTTTTTTTCCGGTCAATGAAATTCCCGGTTTTCTGGTCAAATCGACACCCTGATCCCTTTAAATTACATCTGATGAATTCATTCTATCTTTCAAGGTTATCTCAATAAAACCAGTTCGAACGTGTATACCTGTCGGAAATCGTGTGGATTTGATATGACCGGAGTTTTTGCTTTTGCAGGTGTTCCTCCCAAAATGCTGGAAATCAGATTCTTCGTCGGTTTCATCGTTCCGTATCCATTTGTGTCATCAGTATCATCTCCTGTAACAAAAAAGAATTTTTTATCAAACTGACAAGTTAAATTATATGATTTCAAACTTTAGCCACAAAAATGTAGGTGAAAAAATCTGCCCGCTGCGCGGGCACATTCTCATAGCGCGCTTCGCTCGCAAGTTTGAGCGCGCCTAGGGCGCGCGCCATTCGAATCTCGCGCT
>WSXT02093502.1:0-11653 GCA_011762715.2 Neuroterus valhalla
AGAAGGAAAAGAAAAACATCATTATTGAAAATGTAGATTACTTTATTAGGATTATTATATAGATTTCTTAATCAAGATAGACGAGTTTGTTAGAATACAGTTGGAATATCAAACTGAAAGTCTATCCGTGAAGACGAATTTATAAAATAATACATTTTTGGAAGAAGAGACGAATTTTCTAGAAGGTAATCGAATTCTCAACCTAGAAAGGTAAATCCTAAACAAAAAAGTTAATTTACAACCTTGAAATTTAAATTTTCTACCAGAAGAGATGAAAATTTCCAATCCGGCAGGACAACTTAAATCCAAAATTATGAAATATTCACAAAACAGTATTGAATGATCAACAAAAGAGGCAATTATAAAAAAAAACCGATCCAATCCAAATGGACAAATCGTCTATCCAAAAAGTTAAACGCTGAAAAAAGTTAATTTTTAACGTTGAAATATAAATTTTCTTCCAGAAAAGATGGATATTTCCAATACAGAAGGACAAATTACATCAAAAAGGATTAAATATTAACAAAACAGCATTGCATTATTAACAAAAAAAGTTATAATAAAAAAAACTAATCCAATCCAAATGGAAAAATCGTCTATCCAAGAAGACGAATTTTGAGAATAATACATTTTTGGAAGAAAAGAGAAGAATTTTCTAGAAGGTAGGATTTCTGTTTTTTACATTCTCATCAGAAAAAGGTATAAGATTTGTGTAAAATTTGAAATAACTTTTGAACAAAACTTATCAATTAGATTGGCCTTTGGTACAATCCTTAAGTGTCAAATGAAAACGTTAATCTTAGTTATTTAAAAAATTTATCAAGATAAATTGGTTTCCCATTTACGAGTAAAAATTACATTCACATATACATACATAATTATTTCCTTCGTCGATTGACATCCGTCTTTATACAAATTACAAAGCGGGTCCTTAAATAATTACGCAGACTTATATCCAGGACAGAATACGTCGATTAAATAAGGCGAAAAATCATAAGAACTATATAAATACTTGTTCACTGGCTAAACTATCCGCGTAAGGAGCAACTATAACTCGGGTGACGAAGTAGAACATCAAACCAAATGTAATGGAAATCGGTAAGGCTGGTAGAGCTTTTTTGAAAATTGCCAAGAGTAGAAGCGTCAAGCACAATCCCTGCAATTGATTGTTTTCGGTTAATTACTGGACAAAAAAATAAAAAGGTGACTCAAATACTTACGATAAGAATGGCGACGAAACAAGCTAAAGTGGTATTCCAGTCTCCATAACTGGATGCTTTACCAACTAAAACACTGTAGAAAATAAAGTCCCCTAGTCCCAATTTTACGCCCCTTTCTTCATTAGGAATGAGTCGTTGCCTCTGAGCTGCTTGTAAGGCAGCATTGAGTTCTCCAGGATTGACTGGGCCTGAAGTATCATTCTGCCTGACTTCTTGTGCTCTTCTAACTACACGATCGGCTGAAAAAAATACAAAAATGAATATTCTATTTAGATTCTTGAAAGTACATCAAATAAGAATACATTACCATGCGTTTCGACCCATTCTCTCGTGAAACCACCGTCTTCATTATCAACACTTTCGGAATTATTTTCTTCAACTTGTTCTCGGGTAGGAGAAGAAACACCATCGCCTCCTCCTGTTCCTCCTTCAGCTATCATAGCAGTTTCTGCATATCCAGCTAAAGTAATCGTGAAAGAATACAATACTGTTGAAGAATAGATCAGGGCAGGGAAAATTGGCTCGTTTCGTTCCTGGGCGGTTTCAACCAACATTCTCAGCGGTCCTTTCGGCGTCAAAACGGCAATCAAATCTGTGAATTTATTTTATAAAACATTAAAGGTGGAATATATAATGAATTTTAAAATTACAAAGTTTGGACAATTCGATCCTATTGCCTATTTTCAAATTTCTGAGAGTAAAACTTACCCCAGATGCTAATAACTGCAAGGACGACCCAAGCAGTCCATTCCGGCAAATATTTGATAAAAACAAGAGCCATGAGCGCAGCTATGAAAATGAGATACGCCTGTTGTAATTGCAAAGGCCCTTGCCAATGAATACATATCATCCCGACTACACCAAAGTTCCATAATCCTATAGCTAACGTAATTATATCCATTGGAATATTATAAGCCTTTAGCACTTCCCTGAAAAAAAATGAATTTATAAATTCGTAAACATACAAATAAATAATAAAGTAAACCAATAATACAAATCGAGGAAGTAACTCACTCGCAATAGAGGATTGAAAAGAGAAACAGGATCATTAGAGAACTGAGCGTCAACCAGGCATGTATAACTTTATAAAATCTGTATTTGTACAGAACGATAAGTATCACAGTCATACACACGATGATCACCATCAGGATAAGTGAATTAGCCACTGCCTGCCAAACTTTGGTGCTCGTGTCTGGGCTCTCCTCGTGGAAGGGAGTATAATACCTAAAGATTAATAATTTATGTTTGATATCTTCTTAAGGAAATCATAGATTAGATAATTATTCTTTTTAAGAGTCGATGAAAGACTTACAAATATACTCCTTTTGTGGTATAAAAAGTTATGGAGCTGATCGTTGCTACAACAACTAACATACAAAGCGATACAGGAACGAATAATTTTATAACGTGGGCTGCACCATATTTTAATTCTTCCTCCTCCTCGGCCAGCATCTGAGCATCAATATCACTCCTTTGAGGATCTCTTCCTCCTCTTCGTGCAGCGCCTGCAGAAGCTGAACCGCTAGGGTTTTCAATGTGCACTTCCGGTACTCCATTTTCCACCTGTCCAATGATCAAAAACGATTTCTTGAACAAATATTTTATGAAGTCTCATAAACATGCAAAGTGAGGTAGAAAGAATGAATTTTGTGACATTAGCAGTTCAATTTCGAATAGAAACTTGCTTGTATTCAAAATTTTTGGAACGTCAAAAACTGTAAACGGTACAAAAAGCCGAATTTTTTTGGTACATATAGACACTCCCTCATTATAAATATGATAAATCTTTTGGAGCACAGCTGAATATTTCCAAACGGTGTAAAAAATTGTCCCCAACAAAAATTGGTAATCGGCAGAATTACCTCCACATTGCTCGCGACTTTTGTGCGACGTTTTCGACGTTCAATACTTGAGCCTAGGCCATCAGTGCGAACTTCCGCGTGGCCGTCCATTAGGCTCGTGTACTCGGTGGCAGAATCGTTATCACTTTCAGACATTCATCAAGCTTCGATTTCAAAAGGTAAAAAGATTATTCCCCTTTTGAGTCGACAACACTACTCCCAAACACGTAACCTTTTTCAAACCTTTTGAGCCTCCGGCTACTTTACAATTCACTACTTTACAATTTAGGAATAGAAAATATTTCTCCTCTATCTATCACACTTATTTCCAAACAAAGAATTATATTTTTGGCCCATTTCAGGAATTTATTTGCGGTAAAAGGACGACTGGCCAGTGACTCAAAAATGTTAGGTTATGTGTATCTTTTTTTTGACGTTTTGACACGAAGAGAAGGAATGACAATGCGCATGTGTAACAGTCATCAACAGACTTGCCAATGCTTGATAAATGAAAGCGGTAACTGTTGTTAATTTGAAATCATGTTCAGTTGTAGCGGTTGTAGCTTTCCAATTTTGTGAGCATCTCGACAATTTAATTTATAAGTTCTCATAACTATTCTTCCACTTAAAATATTCTAATAAATATATTATAAAAAGGTTAAATTTGATACATAGTGTTGTCAACACTGCATTCGCAAGTGGTGACATCGCGCATGCCTTATATAATTTCTTTTTGATGTTTTTCTAATCAAAATTTGAGTTTTAAAATTTAGAAAAAAAAGAATAGAATTATCTCCTATCATTAATCCATTAGGTAGAATGTTTGAAAGTGAAGCTGTATATTATTTTTAAGAACTGTAAGAAGAGATTTTTTACTCCAAAGTGAGGTGCTCCAATTTCGGGAAAATCCATTAGTTTTCAGAGTGGTAAAATAATCTTCAAATCTTTTAAACAAAGGTACTGTTTACGCCGGAAAATGTGATGAAACAAGAAATGTAGAAGATATATTCTAAATATATTATGTCCTAAGTGATTTAGTTTCAAATCAAGTTTTCTGGTTCCTTTTTATAAGTAACACGTGCAGAATTTGGCGATGATAATATTGGCTCGCGATGTTGAACATGGCAGGAATGTTCGTGAAAATAAGCACAAAACGCTGGTGAGTACCCTAAATTATCCCGAAATTGCCATTTCAGTTAAAGATGTTAACACTGTGAAATGTTACATTGAAACTGAACGGGAATTGTCAGTCGGCTCGAAACATAACCTCACTTGATGAAAAACTTAACCTCAATTCCTCCGAAAAATGAAAAAATAGCAACAAATAGCGGAAAAATAGTATGTTTTATGTATTATACTGTAAAAAATGCTCAAACTGTTATCCCATTAGAGGTGCTTAGGACTCCAAATTTTGAAGAGTTGCTACAGGGAAATCATTTGCGGCTTTTCATTAGGTTTACAATTTTTTCCTTAGTTTTTCAACAAAATTGTTTGCTAATGTATGCAGTAATCAGAGTACAAAGCAAAAAGCTATGACACTAACAGCAACGTGTTTGCAATGTCAGTGTTACCATTCTACTACTCCAATTTACTCGAAGCAGTCGAAAGGTGCAGCGATAAAGGTGAGTTTATATTTCGCTCTAATATAAATAATTTTTAAGGAAGTATGTATTAAATCCCCATAGTAATACAAAAAAGAAGAACCTTTTTATTAAGACATCATCGAGACAAATTTTATTGACAGTAAAATTGAATAGCAATGATCAATAATGAATATTGAAAAATAAATGGATATTTAAACCATTGATAATATCAAATGATTCAAAATCAAATTTTTTCTGAATGAGTTAGTAATAAAAGGGTTCTTTCTTTTCGTATTACTATGTTCATTTCCCGGACGTGAAAACTAAGAATAACTTTGCATCCTAAAATTCTGACCAGATATATTATACCCTTTCTGGATTTCATTTCAAATATTATATATGATAATCTACAAGTGTATGCGGCTAATTTCATGATTTTGTTTGCACCATGAAGTTGATTCACGGAAATGCTCTGGGGTTTTCTATTATTATTGTTGATTGAACAGTTTGGAATGCTCATGAATTTGTAATGTTCATAATTGAATAGTTACAGCTCAAATATTCGAAAATTTCAGATCTAAAATTACTTTCAGTCGAATATAATTTTGAATCAGAAGGATTTAAAATCTAAAAAGTTCTAAACGAATGAGTTGAAGAATCAATGATTTTTAAGTAAATATCTGATTTTGTAATTGAAAGGGTTTGAAATTGAACATTTTTTAAGAAAGTATCATTTCCAAATTATAGGAATTGGAATGATATCATTCCTGATTCAACGTGTTTGAAATCTAATAATTTGAGATAACAATTCAGAAAATGAGAAATGGAGTAGATTCACATATTACGAATATGGCCATAAAATTGAAATTATTTCAATATTTAAATGAAGAAATTCGACTAATAAATTGTAAGAATCTAAAAATTTTGATTGAAACATGGGAGTATGAAGTTTTGAATAAATTTAAATTGGGAACTTTCATTATTCAATAATTTGAGATTAAATTTTTTTAAATAAAAGGATAATATGGAAAAGATTTTGAATGTTATTATTTATGACCTAAAGAGTTTAAAAAAATTGGACATTGAGTGTTTTAAATGGAACATTCTCAAATTGGAAGTCCTCAAAATTAGTATAATTTTAAATTTATCAAATGCTCAAAATCATAAAATTATGGGGTTTAAGTTGCAAAATAGGACAATGAGCATTAAAGTCTTCCAAATCAAAATTGAATAATTCCGAGTAGATGCCTGTGAAAGGTAATCATTTCTGATATTTGAAGTTTTAAGAAGCATATTCAAAATTTTGAATTGGATTATTTTAAATTGAAAGTTTTAAAAATTAAATATATTCATAATAAAATATGAAAGTTTGATATGTGAATATTCGAATTTTCAGAATAATAAAATTGCAAATAGAAAGAAATCAAAATTTTTCCATTTCCAAATAATAACGCTAAAAATTAAACATTTTTGAAGAAAAGCTTGAGAAATAAAAATAATGAAAAATTCAAATTCTCAAAATTCAAATCTCCCAATTTGGAACTAATTAAGTTAATCATTTTTCCTTCCTATGCCAAAAGATGTGCATTTTTCTTGATATTCAAATATATCTCAATTCAATTTTCAAAGCCCCTTTTCAAATAGATTTGTGAAACAATGAAAAAATGTCTCTTTAAATGAAACCATGAAAAAACTAATTTATCAAAATTGAATTATTCAGAATTTGATAATGTTCTGAATTGAAAATTTCAAACTCAATGCCTCTTCAGAATATACTTTTTTTGTTGTTGAAATGATTAAAGTGTACAATTTGAAATTGTAGCAAAAGTAATCTTGCTTAATATTTGTGCATTGTCAATTGGCAATGTCTTTTATACTAAGTTCCATGAATTTTTCAGAAAAAAAGACAAGCAGTCCGCATGATAGCAGAGCCAAAGAAAGTGTTGGAAAGAGTTACAGTTTGGAAGGACATAACGTTAGAAGAATTAGCGAATAGTTGTAAAAGAAAAGTAGATCATGTTAAAGAAGCACTATCGATGTTGGGTATACAAGGAAATTTTGGACCAAAAACGCCCATCAGTGATACGAAAATAATTATCGAAGTAGTAAAGAAATTGGGACGGAAGTGTGAAATTAGATTGAGACCAGTTGCACCAGGAGTGAAAATTTCCGAAGTTCTTGAAGAGATCGATGCAGTTAAACGGTAATTGTAGATGCAGAAAGATTGAATAATTTTAATATTATCAGAGTGTACCCGACGAACGATTCTAAATCCATAGATTTTTCGTAATACATTTTTAATATTCCCTTCTGGGAATAATTTTTCTTTTAAAAATTTTTATGTCCTGACTCAGAATTTGAATTATTTTTGAAAAATTCTTATTCCAGATTAAATTAATAATTTTTTTAGAAAATTCTCTGACCAAATTCAGAATTACGTATGATTCAGGGTGGCGACTTGACCGGGAAATGATCGGGAATTTACCGGTAATTTTATTTAAAAAACGGGAATTTATTTCACTCAACCTAGACTTTTTGAAATTCTACGGAAAAATAAGAGAAATGACAGCTTTCTTTTTGTGAATCAGAAAGATATCTTATCATTTGACTCAGAGAATGTAACTTTCACTCGAATTTGATAATCAAAGTGATGATAGCCCAAACATACAGAATGAGTTATTATCTAAATTTTCTCGAAAAAATGTATTCATCACGTTTTATCTGCTTTTCCTCATTAATCTGACTTGAGACAGGAAATTTCAGAAAATAATTACAGTTTTTATTTTAGGGCAGGGAGTTTCAGCGAGGAAGTATAATTTCACTTGGAACAGGGAATGTTTCACATGGAACGTGAACTTTTTAAACTAATTTTAATTCGGATTTAGAAGAGAGGATTTAAAAAAAATTGTTCCTCTCATTCAGAATTCGTCACAATTTTCCCTCGTCTCAATTTTAAATAAAAAAAGTTTTTCAAGCAGTCTTTAGAGTAGGAAGTGGTATTCCGAAGAAGAAATATTTCTGAATTATGATAGAAAACTTTTTAAAATTGTTCATTGCAAATTAATCCTTTTTGAATTAAAAAACCAAGTATTTGTTTACAATTTTTACTTATTTCTTGAGAACTGAATTTTTATGTTGAAGTTGCATTATTTCGATTCAAAATTCACCTCTGGTTGAAATTCTAACTACTTTGTTGAAAATAAATTCATATTTGAAGATTAATCATTATACCTGAAAATTCATCAGATTGGTTAAATAGTATATTCTCCCCCTTGGCGCATACGATATTTTTTATAACAAATGGATGATTTCAGAAATTTCTCGTAATACAGTCATGTGAGCCAATATCGGTGTTCGAAAAAAGGAAGTTTTTGGTCATTTATGGTAATTCTACAGGGAAATATGGTGACTTACCATAAATCACCCAAATTTCAATTTTAAAAATTTCCGGAAATTTATGAAATTACCTCAAATTCAATTTGAAAATGTCTATAAATTTCCGGAAATTTATGAAAATTTTCTGTGATTCACAGCATTTTCACAGGCAATTTACGGTAACTTAAGATAAATGACCCCAAATTCAATTTGAAAATTTCTCCAAATTTCCGGAAATTTATGGAAATTATTCTGTAATTCATAGTAATTTATGGTAACTCAATATAAGTAACCCAAAATTCAATTTTAAAATGTCCATAAATTTCCGGAAATTTTTGGTTAAGTTTCAAGTTATGTATGTTAACTCACCATAAATTACCGTAAAATCCTATTATTTGCAACCAAAATTTCCTCAAAGTTTTAACGGCGAGTGGGATGGTTATCGTAAAATGGAAGCTTATAGATGTATAATTTTCATTATTCATCTCTGACGTCACTTTTCACCCCCTAGGGAATAAAAAGTACTATTTACTCCCTAGGGAGTAGAAGTAGAGTTTTAGACTCGCTTCGTAGGCATCGAAAAGGCCTGAAATCATGCACGTGTAATAAAAAATGAATATCTTCAACTAAAAATTTAACTGTTTCACTTTTAGTAGAAAGTTGGTCTTTTCTAGTTCTTATAGTTTGTTGTAAATACGTTTTTTTTTTTGTTATCGTGAATTGATTTTCCTCAATTTAACTGTTTAACTGTTCCAATTTTCGTAAAAAAAAAATGATATTTTTTTGTTGAAAATTTGAGTATTTTTTTCAAAATTTATATATTTTGCAATGTTTGATCTGTTGTGTTAAAGAATGTTTAGAATGAACGTCATGAATAAAAATAAATGTTTGCATTTTGCTAAAAATATAAATATGCTACTTCTAGTTGACCGGCAAAATTGAAAAAATTGACCGTGAAGAACCGGGAAATGACCGGAATTTGAAATCGTCAGCCAAATCACCACCCTGATTATTGCTTCGGAAAATTTCCTGTTCCATATCAGAATTATAATCTGTCTTTAAGAATTCCATGAACCAACTCAAAGTTATAATTCATTCAAAAGAAGATATAAATTTCCATAATAATAAACTATATATATACTCAAATGTCAGACGATGGAGTCATTTGCATTGTATGTTTCGTGATGAAATAAGCCGGGAGTAATAAAATATCAGAACACCTCTAATATTCGATTTTGTAGAATCGAAAGAAAAATTCCTGTCAGTGAATAAAATTCCTAGCCGTTTCCCGACTCCCGGATCCTTGGTTATGTAGACACCCTGATTATTAAAATTATCTGAAAAATTAGAAGAGTCATGACATTTTAATAATCTTTTCTGATTTCTGACAGACCTCCTCCACACCCTTCAGTATTAGTTCCTAGACATCCAGTTGTAACTATCATGGGTCATGTTGATCATGGAAAAACTACTTTGCTCGATTCACTGAGACATACATCCGTCGTGGAATCGGAATTTGGCGGAATCACTCAGCATATTGGCGCTTTTAATGGTAAGTTGTTAAATATTGAAGGTCATTATCGCTTGAAAAGATATTAAAAAAGATCATTAGAAATCGTTTACACAGTGTATTCCATTTGCTTCTAAGACTACAGCAAATGGGCATTAGAACTGTATAAAAAATTTTAGTAACGTTAAGTAGCGGAGAGAAAATTACCTTCCTGGATACTCCCGGTCACGCTGCATTCAAGGCAATGCGAGAAAGAGGTGCCCATGCGACAGATATCGTCGTCCTGGTCGTGGCTGCCGACGACGGAGTAATGGAACAAACTCTGCAGAGTATATCAATGGCAAGAGATGCAAATGTCCCGATGATCGTGGCTATAAATAAAATTGATAAACCAAGTGCCGACGTTGTACGTATTTAGTTTTCATTAAGTTTGTACAAAAAGCTTCCATTTCTTGATTTTCGAAAGTATTAAAAGCTACTTGATTGACTAAATCTATTAATTTTCGCAAAAAAAAAAAAATTAGGAAAGGACTAAACGAATGTTAGCCCAACATGGAGTCATTGTCGAAGATCTTGGAGGAGATGTGCAGAGTGTAAATATATCGGCCCTGAAAGGATTACATTTGGATCAGTTAAAAGATGCGATTGTAATTCAAGCAGAGGTGATGAGCCTGAAAGGAGATCCTACCGGTCTTGTAGAAGGTGTGGTTATTGAAGCTTCTACCCATCCTGGAAGAGGAAAGGTTGCTACTTCGCTAATTCAACGTGGAACTTTGAAACGAGGGACTGTCCTTGGTAGAGAAATATTATTTTATGCTTGATATAGTTTATTCTGCTTAAAGCTACTCCATGATTTCCCATCTAGCCCTTGACCTGCTCGTAGGGACACCTATTCGCTCCGTGGAAAAGACTGTAGCGATGCCAGTGGCGGTTTTCGGAACTTCCGGCTCGCCAAATGCATAGGCGCAGTCATAGCAAACTTTGGTCATAGTGAAAAAAGCAGGGTCTAGGAGAGGAAAGGGGGCGATGCCCAGTTGCGCGCAAAGTACCTGGGTTACCTTCCCCTCCCAGTGAGACCATACTACTCCTCAAAGGGGAAGGTAACCCAGGTACTTCGCGCGCAACTTGGCTATACCCGTTTCTGAACATTCCCTTGGTATATACCTGAGCGGAGAGAGAGTGAAAAAGGTTTTCCACTCATTCTAAATCTGGCTCTTACTCCCTTATTTGAATTGATTGTTTTCACAGTAGATTACGAAATTTGTTTGAAGATAATGTATTTTGTTGTTAATTATCTAATCTTTACCCCTTTCCCTAACTTTCTTTAACTATATGTTTGAAAGGTTTGTTTGTTTTGGCTGAAATTTAACTTTTTGGATTAAAAATTGAACTACTTTTTTATGGATTTTTTTGTCGAATGAAACATATATTTGATATGAGATTCGTTCTTTTTTGCCTGAAAATTCAATTTTTTTTTCATGAATTACTCAATTTAAATTTATTGTTTTCACGGTTAATTACAAAATTGTACAAAATTATGTATTTCGTTGTTAATTATCTTATACTCCTTCCCTTTCCCCAACTTCCTTTAACTATTTTTGAGAGGTTTGTTCTTTTTTGGCTGAAATTTAACTTTTTGGATAGAAAATTGAACTGAATGGTTAAAAATTGAACTACTTTGTTATTGATTTTATTGTCGGATGAATCATATATTTAATATAAGATTCGTCCTTTTTTGCTTGGAAATCTTGTTTTTTTGTTATAAATTACTGAATTTAAATTAATTGTTTTCACAGTAAATTACAAAATTCGTTCGAAAATAATGTATCTAATGTATTTTGTTGTTAATTATTTTATTCTCCTTCCCTTTCCCCAACATTCTTTAAATATTTTTGAGAGGTTTGTTTTTTTTTGGCTGAAATTTAACTTTTTGGGTAGAAAATTGAACTGAATGGTTAAAAATTGAACTACTTTGTTATGGATTTTCGGGTCGAATGAATCACATATTTAATATAAGATTCGTTCTTTTTCGCTTGAAAATCTTTTATTCTACATTCTCATTCTGAATGAGAAGGTATTGGTTTTATGTGAAAATTGACTTTCGCGGATTTAATGGAATCTCCA
>WSXT02093513.1:0-11652 GCA_011762715.2 Neuroterus valhalla
GCTAACCGCGCCCGTTCATGCTTGACATTCGAGATCCCGCCCAAGTCGGAAGTTACCACGCAGCTACTGCCGTCGGCTACTGGGATGTTAATATCCGAACGGATTTTTTTATCCGAGCGAATCGAACCGACATTGTGTTGCATGAAAAAGGTAGCAGTAAAGTTTCCATCATCGGCAATGCTTGCCCACTTGATCGAAAGATCCATAAGTATAGTCAACTGCGGCATGAAGAGAAGACGATATCGAGCAATGTGAAACATGCATCTATTCATCCTGTCGTGATATTGGCTACAGGCAACGTACACGCAAGATGCACTGAACGTATCGAACGTCTAGGAGTCAGTAAGGTACTGGCAAAGGCTCAAAAAGCGGTTTTATTGAACGCTGGTCGCATTGTAAGGGATTGCTTCGACCATAAAGAAGTTCGCTTCTAAAACCCTGTAAAGTAGTAGTTGGTAGCTCTAAAAAAATATCCAGAGGTGACACAAGTTTCCTCCATCACACTCTGCTGCTGTGTAATGACAATATCGTTACAAGTTGAACTTTCGACTACACCAATAACTTGATACTGTGTCTGACAAAAAATCTGTGCAACTGATTCCAAATGTCGTATTTAAACATTCAAATTTTGAACATCTTGACTCCTTCAGGAACTTGACTTAGTCCATGTCTGGTGATGAAATCCTGGGCGAAAAGACCCGAGAGTAATTTTTGATGAGATAATAACGCAAGTTGCCTCAAACACACTCTGCCGCTGTGTAACGACAACACTGTTACAAAACTGCTGAGGACAGAGCATATTGAATGTTGGTCATGATGAGCTGCGTGATGGCCAGGCAGATCTCACTTATCAACAGTCTGGCCAGAAAGAACATCTGCCGAACGCGGGAAACAGTATCACATCGGCTGTGCCTGTTGAGGATACTTTGGCTAGCTCAAGCGTTTTGCAGCCAACCAGTTCAACAGGACTACTGTGGGAGAGCATCAACAAAGCAACACAAATGATGGAAGAATCGACGCTTCTCTATAATCGAAGCGCGAAGTTCAAAACTAACCGCGAGAAGGGACACAATTTCAAGACGAGGTTCGCTGCGAGAAATCTTTACATAGAGAGTTTGGTTGCTCTTAAAGAGTATCCAGATGTGATTCACGTTATCTTCATCACACTCTAACGCTGTATTACGACATCACCGTTGCAAGACGAACTTTAAACAACACCATACACTCTATAATGTGCCTACCAACACATCATCGCATGAAATTTCATACTTCAAATTGAAGTTTTTGACATCTTAACTTCATCAGGCACTTGACTCAGTCCGTGGCTTATGATAAAACACCGTGTTAGAAGACCTGAGATGAATTTACGGAAACATATATAATAATAATAATAATAAATTTGGTAGCTGTTAAAAACCATCCAGAGGTGACGCAAATTGCCTCCAACATACTCTGCTGCTGTGTAATGATAACAACGATACAAGTTGAACTTTGGACTACACCGATATCTTAATATTGTGGCTGCCAAAAAATCAGCACAACGAATTCCGAACTTCGTATTCAAATTTTCAACATCTCGATTTTATCCAGTGAGCTGTGTACTAACAGTAACTGTGTAGCTGCTCACTGAGATCTCTATACCTCTCATTCTTCTCAATTTCCTTGATTTTGATGTTCTAGTCGGCCAGGGCCGAGAATATGATCACGAGAATACTCCGTTCACGTTTGTCAAGGAGCACAATGTCAGGTTTTGTGTGTTGGATAAGGACTTTTGACAAAAAGTTATAGTTCCAGTCGATTCGGGACTCCTCGTTCTCAACACTTGACTCATTCTTACTTGGAGCGGTCGGCAGGGCAGTGTCGTGCCTAAGTGCCTAAGGAGTTTGAGAAACACCCTGCGGCTATTCCTGGAAACTTCTTGACGTAATATGCTGCTACGGTTGCTACGGATCTTCCACAATTTTGCGAAAGTTTCCGTGCATCACCTTCTCTTTATGTTGTTTAAGGGACTTTTTGGCCTCCGCTTCCTTGACCTGTTCTTTTTGACGGAAGGCATTGTACTGTCCCCACTTTTGATGTTAAGGTCCAGGCCAACGGTCTCAGCTGCCTGCTCCGCGGCTTTGTAAAGGGACCTTCCGTCTCCACTCATTTCATGATTCCTGACCATCGACAGGAGAGGATCTCTACCGTTCCCGATGATGTGAGCAGTACTCGAGATAATTCGGTTGTGGACGCATTGGAAATTGAGGATGCCACGTCCGCTTTTACAAATAGAGTAGAACCTAAACGGCAAGAATGTTAGTCGCAGATATTCTGTTCAACGACGACAGTTTCGACGACCAAATCCGTCGGAGAAAAGGTTTCTAACTGCTTCGGAGTACCTCCTTTACTGATGTTTTGTCATGAATGCGGAGCCCTCGACGTCTATTAGAGCATTCTCAAATGCTCTTTCCCCGGAGCACATATCCTTAGATCATCAATGTAGAAAATATGAGTAACCGTATGCTCATGATAATTAGTTCCGCCGTAGAAGTACCCATGAGAATCGCGAAGTTCAAGAGACAGTGGCAATGAAGAAGAGGAGTGTTACGCAGAAGAGAAGAGATCTCATCGTGTCACCCTGAAAGATGCCATCCTGGAAATTGACGCTCATAATTGAGGAGCCGGATGCAATAAGAGCTGTAGCGCGTAACCTTACCGAAACGTGAGTCATGGATCATCGCGCGCTAGAGCCCTTATTGCATCCGGCCCCTCAATTGAAGCACGATGTTTTTCAAATGGAATAGCAAATCTGCCCGGGAAGCGGGCATTTTTAAAAATACTTTTCTACCTAAAGTAAAAGAGTATCAATTGAATTCTAAACTATGACATTGGGAATTACTGGCTTATTGAGCCCATCACATTCATGTCCTTTTCCTTTTTTAAATAAAGCGTCAATTGGATTCCAAAATTAAATCATCGAGAATAATGGACCCGGTGGAGCCCTCAGCTTTCTGTTGCTCTTCCCTGTAAAGGAGAAATGTCAATTGGATTCCAAAAGCCTGCCACCGAGATGCTTTGCTCAGCGGGCCCTTAGCCCTTGATTATTTTTTGAAAAAAAGCATTACGATGTAATTATGAAAATATTTTTGTACAAATCAAGGCTAGGAAATTGCCATTGAAGTAGTATATCAATTGTGAATATTTTAAATTGAAATTTATAATAAAGAAATCTATTGTGAGGAACTTTGGGCTCGGCATTCGCGCCAAAATTTTACGTTGTATTTATTGCTAATAAATGTATGTACGTTAGTATATTTATAGAATAGTTATTATTATTATACCATCAAGCCAAATCCCTTCCGGGGTAAGCTGATTCGTCTGCGTTTTATCAATGCAGACGAATTTTTATTGGTTATTTATACACTGAGTGGTTAACCACACCACTGCAGCAATCTGTAAATAATTCTGATAAATTGCTCAGATATGAGCTAGTTGAATTTTGAGCTATACTATTGTCACACAAAAAAGTATTGGACATTTTATACTTCGTGAAATTTTGAGAAATTAGCGTGTAACAGGGGATCAGGAGTTTGCGTGGGAATTTCCAAGGTTGACCTCGAAAAACACGAATTTAATAAATAGAATTTTAGGGATAATATAAGTCACTTATCCTTCGTAAAATCCTGAAGCTGCGCTGACCAGAGTTTCTCCTACATTGAAATCGACAGTTTAACACAAAAGAATTTTAGAAATACGCATTTTGTCAAATATTGGAAAACTAGACGCGTATGTAGGAAAGCAGTAAAAACAAGTTATTTTTCTTTATTCATAGAGGATGTTGTTTTTTCGACCAGGGTAGGTAACTTAAGGAAAGATGTAATTGTGTGGACTACTGGTCATACTTATGACAAGTAGTCCACACAATAACATCTTTCCTCAAATTTTTCTTTAATATTTACCAGAAAATACTTCCATACTAGCGGTTTCTGACAATTTCAAAATGGGGGTAGGAGGAACTATTGGGCCATGGGCCCAAGATTTGTTGACACGGAACTGAAAATTAACAAATTCGATTTTGCTTCCCAATCCTCCCAACTTAAAAGGAAACCTGAATCACTGCGGCAAAGTTCGGTCTGTGCACACCCCCACAATATCTTTATCACATGTACAAAAGGTCAGGTACATACTTCCCATAATGACTTGCCTAACACTACACAAGTGTGCAGTGTTGCCAGATCAACGGTTTTTTGACTAAAATTTGGGTTTTTTGTCTTGCAAAAATAATTTATCCGTTTAGGATTCAAATTTCTTCTCTTTGTATGAAAATTATAACTGTCCTCTAAATAATTCGTCTTTTTGTCTTGAAAACTCTACTGTATTTGTTTTAAGTTTAATTTTAATTTTTTTTTTTTTCAAAATTCAGCAATTTCATTGAAAAATCAGCTTCCTCCAAAATTTGGGATCAATATTGAGTTACAAACGAAGAACATCAATTTGCTTCTTGCATAGGAAAAAAGGATACAGTTAAGGGAAAAGTTTTTTCCTAGCTGCTGTATGATGGTTTTTTATATGAGAAATTTTCCCTTGCAGGGGATCATACTGATATTATGGATAATATAGATTATGTTTCCTATAAATATGCTGGAATCAGCTTTAGTTGAGGCTACTGATTTCGAAACAAATAATTATCATTATGAATAAAGTATATTTCCCTCCAAACACCCCTTGGAAAGCATGGCCCAGGGTAACAGCCCCTTGAGTTCCCCTTTAATCCATCCAGGATGATTATTATTGCTCTATAGTGTATTCTTTTTTCCTGTGCATAAACATTTGATTATATATTTATCTTGAATAATCCAAATAATTTATTTTAGGGCGATTACATATGGATCGAACCCATCTCAGGCAGGGAATTTGATGTCGCCATTGGAGCGCGTGTAGTCTCTGCAGAAGGCAGACGTATTCAAGTAAAGGACGACGACAATAAGGTTATAATTGATTCCTTATCCAGATTGTATATACATTTTCAATCGATGTAAACCTTGTGAACCCTCGCAGATTTTGTTTTTGCTAATCGTTGTTATGATTCTAAATTCAAATATATTTCCGTTTATACTTACAGGAGCAATGGCTAACTCCAGAAAGGCGTATAAAAGCCATGCATGCTACATCAGTGCAGGGTGTGGAAGATATGATAAGTTTAGGAGACCTCCATGAAGCTGGAATTTTGAGAAATCTTCTTATTCGTTACAATGAGAATCTTATTTATGTGAGAATTGAAAATTTTTATATATTTTTTGTAAAACATGTTTTTAGTTATAAGTTCAATAGTAGGGCGTCTCAAATAGAACGAAGTGTTTCAAATTTTATTCATCGGGATCCATAAGTTTCCACTCAGTTGAAAAATAGTGGAATATTTTCAAGACCCTCATTCAAGTACAACTTTGTCAAGCGTTATATAACTTTAGTGATCACATGAGGAGCCTCAATAATATCCATGTATCCAAGCGGACAATTTGTACGTTTAAAACGCAAGGAAAATACTTCATTCGCAAAGAGTAAAATGATCTAAGAAAATATATAAAGGTCTGAACTTTCAAAAGCTGCTATTAGAAACCACCATCAAGGATAGAAAACTGTTGCTCTTTTCAATTCGAAAATTAATTTCAAATTCTCTTACAAGATGTTTTATGAAGACATAAAAATATATCAGAAAGTGGTAGAAATTTAAAATCCGTTTTAGCCTTGAAATTGGTAACTTTTTTATCCTTGAATGTATTTTTTACCAACTGCTTATAGAACGGGGAAAAATGCGATATGAAATCTTGGTTTCCAGTGTCTAGGATTCAGATCTCATGTTCAAGTGACTTCGACTTACCCAGATCCAGGATGTGATTACAATAAATCATTACTGAACAGATAATTCAATCGGGAGTCGATCAGCCAGAGCAATTCAATACGCATTTCGGGAAAGATTCTGTGTCGTCTGATATGGGTCGCATACATAGTATGAAGTGTGCACGAACTTCATTTCATAATTCACGCGAAAACATTGAGTGAGGGCTAAGTGTCATAGTGCAAGTCAGTCGACGGTTCAATAGCACTCTAGTGTAGCATATGAGTCATAACCATACCAAGTATAATGTGTTCAGAGACAAAACGAACAAAGTATCGTCGCCCGAAGAAACCATAGTGACTACAAATGTGAAGTTCGAAACTCAGAGTGAAGGTCCCCAGAAAGAAAAACGAAATTCTGCAACGAAAGCAAAATATTTTCGAGTATTTTGAGGCAGCGTCGGATGAAAAATACTTTTTTCTTCATTGCTTTCGTAATTTCCAACAATTGGATCCACGCCCGAATTATGTCCAGATAGTTATGGGAAGCAAACGTTGACTTACGTAACAAGGATTCATCTTTTACAATTTTGTGAAAGTTTGCATGCATAACCTTGTCTTCATGTTGTTGTAGGAAGTTGTCAGCCTCTGCTTTCTTCATCTGTGCTTTTAGAAGTAAGGAATCTTGATGGATTAGTGCACTATCCTCACTTTTGATGTTAAGGTTCTGGCCAAGGGTCTCAGCCGCCTGTTCTGTGACTTTGTAATGAAACGCTCTTTTCCAGTCAATTCGTAATACATGACAATCGCCAAGAGAGGATATTTACCACTTGCGCCGATTTAGGTCATACCAAAAAAAATTCGGTTATGAAGGCATTGGATATTGTGAAGATCGTGCCCGCCTTCACGGCACGTGATGTATGAGCTCGGTACGAACTAATTGATATGTAAGCATTTCTTCATATGCATAATCTTACATGTATTGATGTCGAGGGGCGTGAGCTCATTCTTTGTTCAAGGAACAACTCCAATCAAATACGTCGAAGAAGATGTTTGTGTCCGCGCTTCAGATGAATCTTGGCAAATTTGTCCAATCCAGAGTTCATACCAATTTCTAGTTCTAACCCCTCGACGATCCTCAAAGCATTCACGAAAAGAGACCTATTGGGCCTATTGGGGCGTAAGTTACCCTCCGTGACGTCACCAAGGCTCCCATATAACTTCCATATCCAAAGTTTCACGCGTCTTCTAGATTCAACTTGTTATTTCCCGGAAGTCTCCTGAACTTTTTGAGTAATTAACTATAATCGTCAAGAGTAACGGAGAGTTTAGGCGAGTACCGAAAAAACCGCCAACATCTATTATTACTATAGCACAATGTTTTATGGAGGTGCCGAATTTTGGATATCTTATTTTCAATTTTGGACGCTTAAAAGATAGAATGATTTCACTTAGAATACTTCGTTCCAAAATTCTTCATATACATAAATATTATATACTGTGTAGGAATTAATTTTCATTCAATAATCCTTTTTTTCAATTCTGCCATTTACTAAAATCAAATGCTACCTTTTCGGGGGCTTTAATTTGAATTAAAACATCTTCTTTTTCATGAAGGCGCCCTTTAATGTAGTAATAGTAGGTAAATATATAAACAAAATAAATCCTGTACAGTAAGTTCATTGATAATTTTATAAATTACTTTAATTTGCAGACATATACCGGCTCCATATTGGTAGCAGTCAACCCCTACCAAATATTGCCAATTTACACTGCCGAGCAAATAAAACTTTACAAGGATCGGAAAATTGGTGAATTGCCACCGCATATTTTTGCAATAGGCGATAATAGTTATGCCCATATGAATCGTTATGGGCAGGATCAGTGTATTGTAATCAGGTTATTACTTTTGAATATACGTACATTTGAATTAAATTTACAATATTTTCTCTCTGTCTCTTAAAATAAAAAAATAAAGAAATGTTTCAAAATTAAAATGCAAATACCTCTTTCATAGTTTAATATTATAAGATTATTATTATTATCATTTTATATCACTTTAATCGATTTGGAACCAAACAGTATACATTAAAATGTTACGTATTCCAATTTGTAAAGAATCATAGATTGAGCTGCTTTTTATGGTCGTATATGATCAGTCTTCGAACAAAAACATCTAGATTTGCCGCCGCTTCACGTGTACAAACAATAATTCATAATTGTATGGAACATCAGCTTATGTCTTGTCCTTCGACGGTACATTTTATAACGGAAAATTGTGACCAAGAGAAAGAAAAGTTAATGGGATGACCAGTCCTCAAAATTTATGTAAACCAATAAATTCAAAATAATTTATGCGCTTTAGTCGAAGCTAATGTTTTTGTAGAGTAATAAGATAATGCATGATATATTTCCGTGAATTTAGGTTGAATTTTGAATCTTTGTATATATTTCAGTGGTGAAAGTGGGGCAGGAAAAACTGAGAGCACAAAATTGATTTTGCAATATCTAGCAGCCATCAGTGGGAAACATTCGTGGATAGAACAACAAATTCTGGAAGCAAATCCTATTCTCGAAGGTACTATTGTGAATAACTCTATTTAGGATAGAACTTCTGTTCTTCATATGAACTTGCATTTAAACATTGAGCTAACATTTCACTATATCTCAACGACAGTAGATGCTGAAATAAATTTCTTTTTACCTTTTTTCTACCTTTTTAAAATGGAATAAATTAACCTATTCTTAGTTTTTGAAAATCAATGAGCCAATCCATTCAAAATCATGCTTCCGATGGATTTGGCATTTGGATATATCATTTCATAGTGAAAATGAAGGAACACATATTTTACCGTTTATTCAAACAATTTTTTTTCTGATTTTGGAGTCATTCGAAGATTACCTGAGAGTTTTTAAAAAATTACTCCAATTTTTCTTTTTTTAACGAACAATTTTGCTACAGATATCTTGAGTTTTGTTCTTGGTAAACTATTGCCTCACATCGAAAGAAATGTATTTTGAATAAATCATAATTTTGCATTTTTCGGACACAACGGGAGGCATTTTACTGGCCTCAAAATAGTTTTAGCCCCAAAAAGCTGAATGTGCCTTGCTTATATCAGCAGAAATATCAAACAAATATGGGGTAAGAAATGAAAAAAGTCGGAGGTTTGCAAAGTCTTCTTTATTTTTTCCGGAAAATTTTGGAAAACATGAAAAGGTTTCCAGGAAAATCGCACGTTTTTTATTTTCTCTAATATTTCCAGAAAGTTTCTGCTAATATAAAACAGGCATCTTATTAGTTTCATGTGGGCTAAACTATTTTTAGGTCCAGAAAAATGTTTTTTTTTCTACTCGTGAACGATGCAAGCTATCGCAAAAGAGCAAAAGGTATTTTTTGTATAACTTTCATAGATATGAAAACGTTTATATCAACATTTTCATGTACGCTTCGTCCTTTCCGAGAAAAATTCGGAAATCCGATTTTTCTCGAATTTCCTACGATGTGAAGCTGTGGTTTACCAAGAACTATGACCCAGACTATGGTAGGATTTCGCTTGATTTTGAATGGAATTCGTCAATTACTTAACCAAATATCATGGTTCACGTAAATCCCAATTTCTTGTTTTCCGTTTGTTATTAATATTAAATATTTTCATTATTTGAAACAGTATACGAGTCTGTACAGACCATACAGTGTCTGTGGACTCGAATGTTGCATACTTCAAGGTATATATAAATGGAAAAATCATTTCTTTTTTCAGCGTTTGGCAATGCAAAAACAGTGAGAAATGACAATTCGTCTCGATTCGGAAAGTATATAGACATTCACTTTAATGATCAAGGTGTAATAGAAGGAGCTAAAATAGAGCAGTATCTCCTCGAAAAATCACGTATAGTGTCTCAAAGTATCGATGAAAGGAATTACCATGTATTTTACTGCATGTTAGCCGGTCTTTCGAAAGAAGAGAAAGAGAGACTCGAATTAGAGGATGCATCATCGTATAGGTACTTAATAGGGGTAAGTTGGTACATCAATAAAAGAAATCATTGTAGGGAAGAATATTCCTTCATAAAGTATGCATCGTATGATATCTTAAAAGTAAATTGGCCGAGAAAGTTTTAGTGTTCGGAGTTTTTGATTGCTACAAATCTTCTCTTATAAGAAGGAAGCAATAAATAGTGATCAGAATGTCCCATAGACGTTTAGACGCCAAAGAAAGCACAGAAAATAATTTGATCGGGAGTTATTGTACTCAATTCTGTTTTAAATAATGTATTTTCAGGGAGGCAGCATAACATGCGAAGGTCGTGATGATGCGGCTGAATTTTCAGACATCAGATCGGCAATGAAAGTTTTGCTTTTTACTGATTCCGAAATTTGGGAGATTTTGAAACTACTAGCAGCTCTACTACATATAGGAAACGTCAAATACAGAGCTACTGTAGTTGGTAAGCCTAGAAATTTATTGATTATTATCCAATGTAAAATTATTTTGAACTCATTGTAACAAAAGAGTGATAAGAGCGCCAACTTCGTACATTCCTGAGACAATTTAGCTCCTTAGGTTGAAAAGTCAAGCGTGGTTGATGCTCTAAAAAATTACAATCAATAACATATAACACATAGCAGAGGTCAATGATAACCTTTAGCAACTGTTACAATAAACACCTCGCTACGGTCAATAACAACCTCTAGCAATGCCTATTGGGAATTTAAAGTTGCGATGCGAGACCTGATGGCCATCTAGCGAAGTAACTAACATGGCTGCCTATGGGATACACATAGCATTGTTTACATGCGTGTTGCACTCAAATAACGCGATAGTTATTAATTTTGTGTCAGCCTAATCAGTTAAAAGTGCATAAGAAGTTTATTAGGTTAATATAAAATCCTAAAAATGGAATTCTCTTGGAACCATAGAAAGGGAAACGGTACTCGCAAAGGCAATGTGTGCTGTTTTGTCAATTGTGACTCCAAAAAAAATATCAAGACCAATTTGAGTTTTCATAAAGTACCAAAATTTGGCAGTGGTAATGTTACAGTGAAAAATCTTGTTTGAAAAATCATTGTTGTTGATAAAAGTTCCGAATGGTTAAAATGACTCAAGATTCAAGATACTTATCAACAAATACTAGTTTGCTCTCTGCATTTCAGCGTTGATGATTATGTATTTCCTGGTTTGTTTTTTATACGGTGATTACGTGATTATTAAATATAATCATCATCATGATCATCGAATAAAATCTATGGCTCGTGCCAGCTTTGCAATTGCAGTCCATGGCAGTGACAGATACTTGTTTATTGATCTCACTGTTGTTATTATTATCACAAATTATCGCTCTTCCACCTTCGATCATGTTTCTGGAAGACGGCGTTGCAACAACATACTCACACAATATTTTTAGAGAGAGTATCAACATTTTTATCACATTTAAATTATACTTTACTTTTTAAACGTGTTAAGAGTAATGCTAATCATATGCATGTCGAATCCCATAGGCAGCCATGTTTGTTTTGATAAAGCAGCGCCTCTTTGCCCGCGGTAGATGTTTTCTTTGCCAAAAGAGCCCCCTCACGATTTAAGTTAGGTCTTTAAGAACCCTTAGCAGCGTGTGAATATTGGTATTTGTACTTATTGAAAAAAAGTCCCTAGGACTAGTTAGTCCTCTGAGGAACAGGTAATACATATTGCAGAAATAACTGTGTAACAGCAGTCGGTTTACGAGATACTAGGATACACAGCTGGTGGAACTATTTTGGAAATGGAGAGATTGAATTGTAGAGGAAAAACTACCCATTTGAAAGTGCAGAGTATCAAAAGGTAGATGTTA
>WSXT02093524.1:0-11650 GCA_011762715.2 Neuroterus valhalla
CTGAACATAACCTCCATGTATCGATTCTTCGATTCTTTTGAAAAATAATCGATTCCTTGGTATCGATTCTCAGAAAGAATCGATTCTTAGACATCGATACTTTTTGACAGAATCGCCCATCCCTACAACTAAGCCATGGCTGAATGGTTTACGAACTACCTGACGGAGATTGGCGCAACTAAGCACCGCCGAATGGAACACCCGTATTAGGGTACCAACTACCTGCAACGGAAAGTACCCTATGTGCTGTTCATGGTACCGAGTTGGGGTTCTTGAGTCTCCGCAAATTGGTGTATGGAATTTGGGATAGCTTTGCGATCATACGCCATAGTCAGTATAGACATTGCAAGGTGCGTTATTTGCATCTTGTAATATTAGACCACAACTCTATACATGCAGGTAGCCTGTATGCATGCATGCATGTAAAGCAGACTATCATTTCACGTGGTATATGAAAGGACTACCGATTTGTATTATATCCTGGATAGTGGATGACGCCACACATGCGTGCCGAGTTTAGGTCATAAATACGTGTGCATTTTATCTTTACTTGGCGTATAGGTTTTGAAACCGAGATATCAGCTGGCACATTCCCATAAAATAGAGGGCCCTTGTTTCACGTAATGCAATTAACACACCATCTATATCTAAAGAACATGGCGTATATTGGAAACAGGACCTGTCAGTAGTACCCCACATAGGGAGTTCATCGGAACCTAGGGCATGGTTTAGGGAACACCGTTCAGATTCTGCCTGCAACAAAGTGTACCCTCAGGTTTTTACTAACCCCTTCCACCAATGAAAAAACCGTTTGAAAGTAAAAATATTATTTGATCCACTGAAAAGTGATATCTCCCTCCTTATTCTGAGCATAAATGACAATATACTATGGATAAGAATTTTTTTATCCTCAAATAGTTTTTTGGAGATGATTATTGTTGTAAATACTTATTATTATAACCGTTTTCATCTATGAAAAATCTATGAAGTACCCAAATAACAGAAAATGTTCCAATATTTATTTGTTCCGAGCTTTTTTTTGGATGTGCAGCAAAGCTACTACTTTTAAACCAGCTCCAAAATTGGAAAAAAAAATTCGCTCAGGATAATATATCATTAGTATAAGAATCTTTAAAATACTAAAAATGATTCATAAGGTTGATACTTCATCGATAATTCTAAAATATATTCTACCTTGAGGGTTGAAAAATCCAGTCATCCAAAATTTCACAGGACGCCCGCCAGAAAGCCAAGTAGAAAATTGCTGATTTCTTTCGAGTAACTCCGTAAACCAAAATCCCAGTGTGGATGATTCCCATGAGCGAGATTTCCAAACTTTTGGTATTCTGGCGTCATATATATTATCCAAAGCATCCCGCAATTCCTGAAAGTAATTTTTCAAATGTTATTCTTCAGAAAATAACTATTATCATGCTTTTGAAACGGTTCAGTTCTGAGTTATTTAATAGAAAAATTGTATCTATTTATATTTATGTACTATTTAAAACTCCACCTCATTCATGATGATTACTCCTTCTATAGCAAGCAGCAAATCTTTCAATGTTATTCGAACAAGTTTAATTACAATTTGAATTCGGTCTATTTCCTGCTTCAAAAAAATATTCATTGGAGCTGTAGCATCCATAATTTGTAACCTAGGACAAAAAATATCTCTTATGATTCGATTGATTCAATAAAAAAAGATTTCGGAATTAATTACTACATGGGCAGAAGCTCCTTAGTTCAACCCAAAGGTTCTTGCAATTCAAGTTTCCTTCTTTTCCTATTAGGAATATGCTTCACAATTATTTTCGGACTAAAATGAAAATAATTGTAGGACACAGTTTTGGGTGAAATAGATTTTTCCATTTTTGAGAATCAAATTATACTCACTTAGTTTCTGAAATTAAAAAAAAAACATAATCGATGAAACGCAATTTTACGTGTAGAAACATGAACGAACTGAGAGTTTTGAACATTTTTTATAATTCCGACCTATTCTTATTGGCAAAGAAAACATCCACCGCGGGCAAAGAGGCGCTGATGTATCGAAACAAACATGGCTGCCTATGGGATTCGGCATGCATATGATTACCATTAGTCTCAAAACGTTTATTCAAGTAAAGTTTGATTCGAATGTGATAGAAATGTTGCTACTCTCTCTGAAAACATTGTGTGAGTATGCTGTTGCAACGCCGTCTTCCAGAAACATGATTGAAGGTGAAAGAGCGATCAATTCTGGTTCCGTAATCGTGTGTGGAACGACTTACAAAGGGAAAGATAGGATTAACCATAGATTTTATTTATGATCATGATAATATTTCAATTTAATAATCACGCATTAACTGTATCAAAAACAAACCAGGAAATACATAATCATCAACGCTGAAATGCAGAGGGCAATCTAGTATTTCTTGATCAGTATCGTTTGATCCATTCGAAACGTTTATCAACAACAATAGAACAATTAGTTTATTCATTGAAAATAGTTTCAAAGAATACAATTTATTGTTCAATGAACAATATTGGAATGAAAAATACTTTAAAATATCTGTAGTTGATGCGAGGAGAAACGAAATCTGTGACACAAAAAGTTAGGAATTTGTGCATTTGTTCATGAAATTGGTAAGAATAATTCATAAACATTCTCTATTTTCCAAGAACCATATCAAAATATTCTATTTTCTTGAGATTTTTGCCTGCAAATCTACATCTGTGGTATTTAAATATCGTTCTTACTATAAAACAAAATCCTGTTAATTATTTGTTTTTAACAATTGTGAAAATTTGCTCAAGTACCTGATACTGCAGACATCATTATGATTAATTACATCAAAATGAGTTAAGTTCATTTCTGTCCCAGAACAAATTGTGAAAGTTTACATCAGAAAAATATATATTTGTCAATTCAATTTGTTAAAATAATAAATGATTAATAGCTCTACAAAGGGGATTTTCCGCAGGAGTGGAAAAAAAAATGATTTCAGTTCATTTCTGGCAAGAGATAATATATCCCTGAAGTGAAAACTGACTAAGTCATGCATTTGTTAATCCAAATTATTGAAATATTAAAAATCTGTTACACAATATGAAGTTGACATAAAAAAGAACCATTGCCAATATACTTGCAGTCACATCTGTATGCTAAACGCCTTATATTGAAAGAAAAACGCGAAATTAAAATTTATTTATAAAACTGGTGCAAACAATTGCTGGATGCTGATAATTCCAAATAAGTTTTAGAATAAACTTCAATTTACGTAAATTTACTGCAAATGATATTAGTCTTGACTAACGAGTGGGATATAATTTTGCATAAATCATATTTTGGGCCTCATTGTTCATGATAAAATATGAAGATCGTTCAATGAACTATTTCTACTGAAAGTTACTTCTAGAGTTGTTTCACCGATTCTGAATTCCAGTGTGTCAAACAATTTTGTTGGGAAAATGGTGCTGTCGAAATTTTTTTTTCTATTTTATGTATTATAAAAAAAATGTTTAGAGTCTTTCTTCCAACAGCCTTTACCGATTCATAGGAGATTTTATCAGCTTCAATTACGAACAAAATTGTATTACAATTTTGGCCTGTCAATTGATTGGTTCAGGGACATCTTTGTTACCCTACTGTATACCGTGAATGGTTTACAGATGTAATGACTCATCATTTTTATACTCATTATTATCAAATGAAAAATTATTTCAATTCCCGAACCTATTTTTCACTTCGAATGGATCGTAAGCAGATGGTAATTTGCTCAACATCTCTTTAGACTGTCTGGTTACCGAAGCTTCACGAGATTCACCGCCACCACTTCCTGCTTCCTTAGGTTGCACCGATATTATTGTATCCAACATTTGTTGCGTTGTATTACTCTGATATCTGTGTATAATTTAAAAAAATATATCACACGGAAGTTGCAAATTTTACTTTGAAAACGTGAATTTGAATGAAATTTTATGTTAATCTTACGTAATGTCTGCATTTGGATGGAGACCATAAGCTTGGGGTGGATCAACACTAGTCATGGCGTCTATGGCGTTTAGGTAATCACTGACTTGTTTAAAATTCAGAACTGGATAGCCTTTATAGAAGATGAATTCTTCCGAAAAGATTGCTTCTGCAAACCACACTTTTGCAAAAGTGCTCAGAAGTCGTTTATCGTAATCGTCAGTCACACGCCCTCCATACTGCACTTCACCAATCATGTACCTTTTATTTGAAAATATTTCGAGAATGAATTTGGTTGAATTCAAAGGAAAGGGTTAAAGAGAACATGGTTAGCACGCAATTCTTGTGGAATATGTGTGGTAAAACACTCGTTTCAGGGTTTCATTTAACTGCAACGAAAATTACCCTTGATTCTGTACATGTAATCAAGTAAAGCAGGGTGTTATTCGCCAAACACGTGGGGTAAGAAGTTTTATTTTGACAACTATGTCGATCATACGCCATAGTTTGTGAACATTGCAAGGTGCGTTATTTGCACCTTGCAATATGAGGGCATGAGGCCACAATAGGGCACTATAAACACGAGCAGTGATCCTAATGTTGGCAACTTTTTCTTTGCGCTTACGTTGCAGCAGTTTGCTTATTGGCCACAGTTGGCACCAGCTGGCATGCTCATTCGAAATGAGTGATGTTTAAAAAATTCATCAGGCATATTAAACAAATTATAAATAAAAGTTTTTCATAACCTATAAACATAATTCTTCTTCTCATAAATATTTTCTGAAAAAAAAGTTAGTCTATAGAATTTGAGTGGGAATCAACTGCCATATGGGAAATATATGTGTTATAAATGTTGTTTATGCCTCAAATCAAAATTTATACATTTTTTATATATTATGGTGCAATTTTTCTTAATTATTTATTTTAATCACGAGAAGTGGTTTCATTACCCATTTTGAATTCGCGTGCAAGCGTACATATATTTTCAAGTGTCCGGTAGCTCACCTATAAAGGTGTTTAGCTGAAAGTCGTAAAGTTGCACGCTCGATTCTCGCTGCCTGCACTTTTATGCACAACTGTTTATTCATTCATTTCTTAATCATTTTCAGTGAAATATAATTTTCAATGATTGTTGAATAATTTTTTAAATGAAAACTCTGTTTTAACAATTTATTACCTCTCGTTTGGAAAGTTGTGTACTTTCTTCTAAATTAATAATTTTTTTATTATTACGTAGTATCGCACGAACTAGAATGATATTCGTCGTAGAATCAAGGCGATACTACGTTACCCTGATAATACATATATAATAATTATTCTTAATGAATGTTTATGTAAGTTAATGAATGTTTAAAAGATGATTGATTATTATTCCTGTATTTTATTTTTGGTATTTTGTATAAAGCATTTTGATTCCATGCAATTTTTTAAAAAATTATTAAGAAATGAATGATTAAATAGTTTTGCATTACGAAAAAAATGCAAGCAGCGACAATCAAGCGTGCGACCTCGCGACTATCAGTTAAACGCCTTACCAGGTGAGCTACTAGGTGCTTGAAAATACATTTACGCTAGCTGAACGATCATCCGCTCGTAACTCTTCAAATGCATTTTTCTCGAAAATGGTCAAAAATCACGCCTTCCTGATTTTTCTCAGAAAACCTCTAGTAGGTGTACATAACCGAGGAAAGTATCGACCAAAACAAAAATTAGGTAACCTGAAGGTCCATTTGTGAGACGAGTACGTGCATCCGACATTTTGGGCCCATGGAGTAGAGGGAGTATGTATATAATGTGCACATCAAACGTGAGAACTGAAGCTCAATTGTGATGAAATTAGATATTGAAAATATTAGTTTGATTTTGTTTATAGACGCGCTTGCAAATGTGTATGTGAATATTTTTCTTTCATAGGATGTGGAAGCTGAAACTGTAAAGACCACATACAGCCCACACAGGTGCCTATAACCGTAAGTAAGTAACTTATTTATTTAAGTAAACATAGAAAAGTATATCAGACTAAGTACTACTAATGTATAGAAGTTAGTAGCGTTTTTACGTTTCAATTGAAAATCTAAATAAATCTTAACATAACGTCAATGTAGACTGTATACCATGTGCATTGTATGATGTACACAGAATGAGTGTAACACTTTGTGAATAATCGATGTGAGGGAGTTATTTTGAAAATGCATGTTAGAATTTTTTCTCAAATTATTTCTTAGAAAAAATTGCTTTAGTTTTCTTTTCTGTGGTTATCATTTTCATTCAAATATTTTTATCATGAGCACAAACAATGCTTTATAATAGATTACAAAAATCATAACCATGCAGAAAACACACAAAACCACCAAATATGTTCTCCACATTAGTTTTACTAAGTCCTATTTACTGTTTTACGTTAACTTGAATGAATAAGTTATTGACTTACGTTTATAAATCACCTGTGTACGCTATGTGTGGTCTTTACCATTGCAGCTTCCACATCTCATTTCAGAACACTTCGAAAAAAAATATTCATTAACACGTTTGATACACACGTTGTAAACATACTCCATCTGCTCTATGGATCAAAAATGGCGGATGCATATACCCATCTATTAGGAGCTCTATCCATAACTCTATACATGCAGGACATGCAGGTAGCTTGCATGCATGCAAAGCAGACGACCTTCTCATATGGTATGTATTATTATGACCACTAATCTGTACTCTACCCTGGATAGAAGATAGCCATGTATTTTTAGGTTAACACGCGGACGCTTCTCGATTCCCAATGATGCAAGCCTTCCCAAATCGGCATGTCAACATGGTCAGCTGAGTCACGAACATACTCTAATTTACGGCTCCATAAATCAAACGACATTTGTGACGTCATCCACTATTCACGTTATGATACACATCAGTGTCTGAGAACCCTTTATCAAGCTTAATTAATACCTTCTATCCTCACTTGGCACATAGGTTTTAGAACCGAGATAGCCGCTTGCATATTCCCACCTGATAGAGGGCCCTTGTTTTACAAAATGCAATGAACATACCATGTGTACTTCAAAGGCTATGGCGTAAATTGAAAATAGCACCTGTCAAAACTACCCCACATAGTTGGCTTATCGGGCCCATAGTGCCAAGGTTAAGTGAACACCGTTCAGATTCTATCTGCAAAAAAATTTACTCCCAAGTTTTTACTGTGAAACTCTTCAAGGTATTTTTATATTTATATCTTTATTCATGTTTCAGGATTTCACGGAATTTGATTAGATTTTATGAAATTTTACGATTTTTCCAAGGAATTTATTTTGTATTTTGATAGACTATCAAGCCATCCTAATAATTCCCAAAAATGATTGAATGCATTATTTTTAGTTACAATATGGTCGACCATTTGCCTGGATAGATGGGAGGGCAGCAACCCTATGAAATGAATGACAATAAACTTGAATTTTACTATATTTTTGTAAGAATGACTCCCTCACTGTTAGTGTATTTAGATATTAGTTTTTAGGTTCCAAGAACTATTCACTGAGGAATGAAAATATCATACTGAAAATTATCGCTTCCACAATTCCAAAAAAAAATTGAACAAAAAATAAAAACTCATTATTATACTTATTCCTGATTTCGTGTAAATTGTGATGTATGACAACTCTGTGAAGCTCTTTACACAAGGTGAGTGCTAGAGATATTTACCCATATTTGCCCATATTTACCCTCTGCTAGAACCGGATAAATCGCGCTTAGTTTGGGATAAACTTGGCTTTAAAGTATAATTATTGATGGATGGTAGTGACATGGAATATGATAGTTTTGTGAGGAGTTAATTAAAAACATTTTGGAATACCTCAAAGTTGGCCAGCTGATCCCCATATTCAGATCAGAATCATTCAAATGATTATTCATGAACATACAGGATGCGAGCCAATCAGCAGAGTTAAATTCGTAGGGAATATTCCAACCCAAGGGACCAAACTTTCTACGCTCTTGTACAACAGTATGTAGAAAGGAAACTGCATACACTAATGGTATATATTGTGGAGAATCACATTGGTCCAACATATCCTGGTTCATTGCACTATAAGTTGCTAGTAAACCTGCTCTGATTCCTGAAAAAAATAAAAGTTTCCCAAATTGTTGTTCCTGCGACAATCAAAAATGAAAATCATTGAAGCCTCATTATCATTTTACCTTGGGGAGGTTCATACGTGAACTTAATTGCCATTTGTAATAGGGAAATAGGAAAATCATTGTGTGGTTCTGTTGTTATCCAAATCCGGAAGTCAGGATGAGGTGTTTCCATTTCCAAAATAAAATCGACCAATTCCACCATGTAATCGAGACCCAAGTGGCAGTTCTGACAAAGTGCCCAGAAACCCTGGAATCCGATCTTTTATTAGCAACATGTTAATTGAATTGATACAAGGATTTTACTCCATGTATACCCTGGTTGGGTTTTTATATATCGCGTTCGCCTGAAGAATTTGTCAAGGAGGGTAGAAATCTGCAGATTACTAGAACTCAAAGAGTTTTTATTATCAAGGAGTCGAGAATCACCACCCAGCTACTGCAATAAGTTCCTAAAATTGATATCCATCATCAAATACCTCAGTCTTTGCACTAGCCAATAACTTCCTTGCATGAACTTCTTGACCTTGACCCATGGAAATACTTTTACATTTGATCTCCAGTTTTTTAGCAAGTTGTTCGATTCTCGGTGTAGGATCTGACCCCATACTTAAGAAGCAAATCATTGGTGTATCTGGTCTTGATTCAGAAAGCATTCCGTCCAATAAAGTCAATACAGGTTCTGCATATTTTGGACCCAGGGAGCTTGATATATATTTTCTTGACTGGGAAAGGGTCCTGTCCATACACCAAGCTCTGACAATAGAAATATTATATTATGTATCAAGGGCGTGAAGTTGGCATTTCCTATACGAGCGGGCGGGCCCGAATGAGCATTTCCCGCCCAGGACTAAAGAAGTAAGTGCATGGAGAAATATGAATACTAGCGGTTAACATCTGGATACCAAGTCTTGATATATCTGTGATTCAATTATAGGACAAAGATCTAGATACTTAGATATAACATCTACAGATATTAGGTCCTAATATCTAATATACTAATTCTACATATCTAAGATACTTATTCAGAATATCTGCGATACTCATAGTGACTATCTCAGATGCTGAAGTTAGAAGCCGATACTTTGAGCCTGGTTATACCTTGGATAATACTTTCAAGTATCCGAGATGTTAAATTGAAAAATCCCATATATTTCAGTGTATTATCGTCAATTTTACTGTATAATCTATATTATGCTTAGGATTTTAATATATTGTTATAATTACCAATAATTATGTAGGATACTCAGATTTATTTTTGAATGCACTATTAACTTGAACAAGTCAGTTTGACCAAAAGATTGATAATTATCGACCAAAATAACTGAATCAATTAATTTTATTCAAATTAAAATTGATGCATCAGGCAAAGTAACTGACCTAGTTTTGTAGAAAACATAGTACGTACACAAATGATTACGGAGAAATTTGATCTAAAAAGTTATTGAAAATAATGCTTACTTCATTCAAAATCAGAATGAAACCATACGTTACTTGTGCACTAGTATGTTTTAATATAAAATGTACCTATATACATTATTATGGACTAGTGGAAAAGCATGAGAAGAATTGAGTGATTCAGATACATAACCTAAAAAAATTTATTATGTCATATTTTTTCATCAAGAATCGGAGAAAAAGGAAGAAGCAATTTGTAGTTTATTTCCTTTTTGGTTTTCCTTAGACCTCAATTGTTCCTGAACATTGTAATAAATTGTTGTAGAGTGTCTCCGTCGTTCAGAACGATGTCTTTGGTCGCTTACGTTCCTCTTAAACGTGTGTTCCATTCTAATAATGTGCAAATATTTAATCATTTCAGAGACGAATATGATAATGCGGATATATTATTTGGATATATAATTTTTAGAAATATATGTCGAGTACGAATGTTCGCTGACAAAAACGTGCAAGAGAAATGTCTCTGATGTATCATGCTGTGATAGCTCAAAATTGGAGTTTGATTTCCTATTGTGAAGAAAGCCCGCACTGGAGAAAAATGCATCAATAAACATGAAAATAGGAATAAATGATTATTACTCATTGTTGACACGCTCCTTCTTCGAAATGAGATCGTGGATGGCTCGTGGACGAGACGGTGCGGGGGGTTTGGAGAGGGGCGCTCTCCTCGCTCCATTCTCCGCTAGTGCCGTGCATTAAAAGTCGGCAGAAGTACCCTAGCATAGATTTTCGCAACTGCGCTACAGTTGGCGTCAGTTATTCGCGTGTATTCGGCCCTGACTGTTTACGTTTCAGCGCACTCGAACTCTTTCCAAGGCCGTCGATACCCAAGCCCGAAGCTGGATTAAGTTTGAAGTTCCAGTGTATTTATAACGCCTGATTCTTCTACACTTTAAATTAAATTACCTTGGAATGTATAGACTTATATTGTAGCAAAGGGTAACAAAATATTTTCTGTAAAGTGTCCGAGGAAATCAAATGGCATCAAAATATACTCTTATTTGTGAGATATAATAATTTCGACTAAGATGTTCTGTGTAGGGGCTAGAATAAATGGAGTACAGTAGGCCTGTAGAGCGAATACTCAAAGATAAAGAGATGTATAATTGTGAGCAGTTCTACTATATTCTGCAATTTTCATAGTTTCGAAGCAGGTTCTTATGCGTTAAACGGAAATTAGAGTTTCAATTTATTTGAGGTTACGCATGTAAACTCTGCTCAACTTTGATACGGATAGGACTCTTTCTGTTTGTGCTGCTTAATGAAAAGTGGAAAACAAAGACAGATGAGGCATTCTGAAGAATTTCGAATTGTTAAAACCTTCCATGGCAAACATTCTTACCCGTTACCAGAAATAGCATTTTTGTGGTTTTATACAGAGGCTTCAAATTTTCTCATGCTTATTGTGTAACGTACCTCGAAATCTTTTGATTGTGATGTCGTCAAATTTCCACTGTTTGTATTCTTCTTACATGCATATTTAAGAAGGAGTTGAGTTCTCTGTAAACGGAGCAATTTTATGTTGAGGAATTCTGTTGAAGAATTTTAACTTTTTCATTAAGAGGTTAGTTTTTATTTATCTTGAATCTTGCAGTCATGCAATATGAAAAATCTATACTTACTAAAAGGCTATTTCAGGAGGATCACGTTTTACATACTTTGCACACTTTACACCAGGGGTGTCCAATGTAAGGTTGGCGCTTCTCCTTTCTTCCCCTCCTCCAAGCGCTTCAGCGAGAATTCTTTCCTCGTTCCACCACGGACTTCGTCTGCCTACGCCTGACCACGCCCACTTGCGCGCACTGTTCACACGGCCCGGACGCCGAGGACCCCTTTTCACATCGCGATCATCGCATGAATGCATCCAAGGTGGTAAGAGAGGGGATTGGCGATTGACAGTTATTTACACCATTGCTCACGCGTTGGACACCTCTGCTTTACACGCTTCGATTTGTAAATCGGTTGAGCAGTAAGGTAATTTATATATCTAACTATGCAAAGGTGCCAGAATTTAACAACGCTGAGAAGAAGATAGTTAGTTCGGCGCGCGGGAACGCTGCACTAAAGAAGAGTGCACATAAATTTCTAATATCTCAGATCAGTGGCGGATACAGAGGG
>WSXT02093535.1:0-11650 GCA_011762715.2 Neuroterus valhalla
ATATGTATATCAAAAAATCTAAAATAAATATGTAAATGTAGTTTACTATAGTTTTAGATTGTTTCATTTTCCGAAGTACGAACGAATTTTTTGAAAGATCCATGAATACTTCTAGAGATTCCTTATAAATATCCGCTTCAGCAATTCCTGCTCTGTACATTATATTCAAATTCCCACTCATTTTATTTATCGGAGACAGAAGCATGACGGTTTTTGCTGTTAGAGTTGTATACCTAATTTCGTAGTTTCTCTTATTACTTCTCGATATTTTTAATTTTAGTTTCTCCATGAGTTCGGGGCAGTTTATGAGACCCCTTAATAATTTGAAGATGAACCATAGTGATAGCATGAAATGTCTTTCTGGAATTGTATAACAGTTGCATTTTTTACATGAATCAGAATAGTTTTAGCCTCGGGGAGGGTATGTGCCATCCTCTCTATAAGCTAAGAATTTAAGGAATCTTTGTTGCACTCGTTCCAACATATCTGATGCGTTTTTTTTCTGAGGTTTCCATACCACTGCTGCATTTTCTAATCTTGACCTAACGTATGCATTGAATAGTGTGACCAGAGCTTGGTTATTTGTAAAATCTTCACGTGTTCTCAAAATTAAGCTAAACGTTTGATTAGCAAGTTTAACGATTTTTTCTTAATGTTTCCTGAATGTGAGCATTGAATCGAATATGCGCCTGAGTTCCTTATGTAGGAAACTCGTTGAATTTCCTGACCATTTGAATGATATCCGAAGAATATTGGATCGTGTGATCTTGTTAAGAATAGTACTTTTGTTTTATTTATATTTATTCCCAAACCCAGTTCCGCACACCACACGATGAACTCCTGGAGCTCTTTTTGTTGTATCAAGCAATATCTAACCGTATATATTTTTGGAAACAGTTTTGTGTCATCAGCAAATATTAATTTTCTAGTTTTTGTTTAAGGTTAACTATCAACATTAAATAGAATCTTTGATTAGAGATTCAATGCTTTCACGATGATCCGTTTTGACGGAATAATGTATTTCGGGTTCCGATCGTGTAGAAAACTACAAAATATTTGTCGACGTTTCACGAAAGTTGCAACTCGCAGCTCTTTTTAGGCCAGTCCTGAAGATGCGAGGTGCAACGTTCGCGAAACGTCGACAAATTTTTCGTCCCCCGAAATACCTTATTCCATCATTGAAGAAAATCAGAAATAGCACTTAGCCTAAGTTTGAGTCTTGTGGAACTCCAAAAGTCGGAGCAAAATCTTTTGATACACAGTCTGAATATTGGAAGTGGTTTTTCCTGTTTATTAGGAAATGTGTCAGAAATAGTTTCCAGTTACCTGTCAAGCAAATGTTATTTAGTTTTTCGATTAGTATTCTATGGTTCAATTTATCGAAAAGATTTTCGACGTCTAGATAAATAACATCTAACTGTTATTTTTTGCTGAGTAATTCTGTTATAATTTGAGTAAGGATAGTTTAATTTGTTTTCCTTTTCTCGAGTATCAGATTGTGAATGTAAGTCAGAGGACTAGCGAGCCCACCAGCGCAGTTTTCACAGATAAAGCTAGGCATCCTATCAGTAACTATCTAGTTAAAATTTATAGCCTTATAATCCACTACTTTTAGATTCCCCTTCAACTGCGTTTTTCAAGTTCGTATCTGCATAGACGCTACTAAAAAAAGTAGGAAAAGCGTTTACAATGCTTTTTGGATCAGTGAATTCAATGCTGTCCAATAGCGAAATACCAGGGATTCTGGTGTAGCCCTTCTTGTCACCGACATAGTTCCAAAATTTTCTGGATATTCTATTAATGCATTTTTGCAACTGGTTTTGTATGTCAAATTATCTCTAGCCATCAAGCATTCGATCTCCTTCCCCAATTGAACGTATTTCTTATCTTGCTCATTTAGTACTGCATTTTCCCTATATTTCTCTTCATTCCTTACATTTATTTCCAATTCTTGTGAATATCATTTTGGAAAGGACCCCGCAGCAAATGTCCATGCAATGGCTCCCAGTCGATTCTGATTAAACTCCGTAAAATTGTAGTTCTCAATGTCTCGAACGGAACAGCAAATATCAGCAAATATCTTAAAAACTGCAGCTCTGAGAAAAAATGTTCCCTACGAAAGTCATTGAGTTTCAACGGGTAATGCAAAGAAAGTCATAGCCTTAAGACACAGGTCAATTTTCAAGGGCAGCCGATTAGAACTTGTCATCAATTGTTAATGTTCAGCCAATAAAGGCAAAATATGAAGAGGAAATCAATATAGAGTTCATATAGGCAAGGAATAAGAATGACAGTCATTATCTAGCCAATGAAGGCAAAAACCGAGATGGAATCAGGCAATATCCAGCCAATAAAGGCAAGACATGAGCGAGATTAGTCATTATCCAACCAATGAAGGCAAGGCATGAGCGAGATTCAGGCATTATCCAGACAATAAAGGCAAGGCATGAGCGAGGTTGGTCATTATCCAGCCAATGATGGCAAGACATGAGCAAGATTTAGTCTTATCTAGCCAATGAAAGAAAGACATAAGCAAGATTTAGTCATTATCTAGACAAGAAAGGCAAGACATGAGCGAGGTTAGTCATTACCCAGTCAAGAATGGCGAGACATAAGCGAGATTAGTCATTATCCAGCCAATGGAAGCAAGACATTAGCGAGATTTAGTCATCATCTACCCAATGAAGGAAAAACCCGAGCTGGACGTAGGCAATATCCAACCGAAGAAGGCAAGACATGAGCAAGATTTAGTCTTATCTAGCCAATGAAGCCAAGACATAAGCGAGATTTAGTCATTATCAACCTAAAGAAGGCAAATCCCGAGCTGGACTTAGGCGATATTTATCCAATGAAGGCAACACATGAACAAGATTTAGTCTTATCTAGCCGATGAAGGCAAGACATTAGCGAGATTTAGTCATCATCTACCCAATGAAGGCAAAACCTGAGCTGGACGTAGGCAATATCCAACCGAAGAAGTCAAGATATGAGCAAAATTTAGTCTTATCTAGCCAATGAAGCCAAGACATAAGCGAGGTTTAGTCATTATCGAGCCAAAGAAAGGCAAGACATGAGAGAGATTAGTCATTATCCAACTAATGAAGGCAATACATTAGCAATATAAGTCATTATACAGACAATGAAGGCAAGACATGAGCGAGATTTAGTCATTATCTACCCAATGAACGACAAACCCGAGCTTGATTTAGGCAATATCCAGCCAAAGAAGGCAAGACATGAGCAAGATTTAGTCTTATGTAGCCAATAAAGGCAAGGCAAAGGCGAGATTTAGTCATTATCCAGCCGATGAAGTCAAGATATGAGCGAGATTAGTCATTATCCAACTAATGAAGGCAAGACATCAGCGATATTAATCATTATCCAGCAAATGAAGGCAAGACATGAGCGAGATTGAGTCATTATCTACCCAATGAAGGTGAAACCCGAGCTGGATTTAGGCAATATCCAGCCAATGAAGGCATGACATGAGCGAGATTTAGTCATTATCTAGCCAATTATGGCAAGACATGAGCGAGATTAGTCATTATCTAGCAAATGAAGGCAAGACACTCGCGAGATTTAGTCATTATCCAGCCAATGATGGCAAGACATGAGCTAGATTAGTCATTATCCAGCCAATGAAGGCAAGACATTCGCGAGATTTAATCATTATCTACACGATGAAGGCAAAAATCGAGCTATACTTAGGCAATATCCAGCCAATGAAGGCAAGACATTAGCGAGATTAGTCAATATCCAACCAACGAAGGCGAGACATTAGCGATATTTAGTCAGTATCCAACAAATGATGGCAACACATGAGCGAGATTAGTCATTATCCAGCCGATGGAAGCAAGACATTCGCGAGACTTAGTCATTATCTACCCAATGAAGGCAAAAGTCGAGCTGGACTTAGGCAATATCCAGCCAATGAAGGCAAGACATGAGCCAGATTTAGTCTTATCTAGCCAATGGAGGCAAGACGTAAGCAAGATTTAGTCATTATCTACCCGACTAAGGAAAAACCCGAGCTGGATTTAGGCAATATCCAGCCAATGAAGGTAAGAGATAAGCGAGATTTAGTCATTATCTAGCCAATTATGGCAAGACATAAGCAAGATTAGTCATTATCTAGCAAATGAAGGCAAGACACTCGCGAGATTTAGTCATTATCCAGCCAATGACAGCAAGACATGAGCTAGATTAGTCATTATCCAGCCGATGAAGGCAAGACATTCGCGAGATTTTGTCATTATCTACCCAATGAAGGCAAAAATCGAGCTATACTTAGGCAATATCCAGCCAATGAAGGCAAGACATAAGCGAGATTTAGTCATTATCCAGCCAAAGATGGCAAGACATGAGCGAGACTAGTGATTAACTAGCCAATGAAGGCAAGACATTAGCAAAATCAGTCATTATCCAACCTATGAAGGCAAGACATTAGCGAGATTTAGTCATTATCCAGCCAATGAAGGCAAGACATGAGAGAGATTAGTCATTATCAAACCAAAGAGGGCAAGACATGAGCGACATTTAGTCATTTACTACCCAATGAAGGCAAACCCCGAGATGGACTTAGGCAATTCCGACCAAATAAAGGCAAGACATGAGCGAGATCAGTCATTATACAACCAATGAAGGTAAGACATAAGCGAGATTTAGTCATTATCCAGCCAATGAAGGCAAGACATGAGCGAGAGTAGTCATTATCCAGCTAATGGAGGCAAGACATTAGCGAGATCAGTCATTATCCAGCCAATGAAGTTAAGACATAAGCGAGATTTAGTCATTATTCAGCCAATGAAGGCACGACATGAGCGAGATTTAGTCATTATCTACCAAATGAAGGCAAAACCCGAACTGGACTTAGTCATTATCCAGCCAATGAAGGCAAGACATGAGCGAGATTAGTCATTATCCAATCAATGAAGGCAAGACATTAGCGATATTAGTCATTAGGCAGCCAATGAAGGCAAGACATGAGCGAGATTAGTCTTTATCCAGCCAATAATGTGAAGACATAAGAGAGATTAAGTCATTATCCAGCCAATGAAGGCAAGACATGAGCGAGATATAGTCATTATCTACCAAATGAAGGCAAAACCCAGGCTGGACTTAGGCAATATCCAGCCAATGAAGGCAAGACATGAGCAGTTATCCCCTTGTAGCATCTCAATGTGGAATCCTTCGTCATTATCTTTCTGCATTTTGTCTTGCACGGAAGAAGGTGCAAGTTTAGTTTGATAAACCCAACTGTGGTTTCTTTTTAAAATGGAAGTTTCAGGACTGGCAAATCTTATAATTGTCCTGCATCTAATTGTACCCATTGTTGGAAGTCCCTTGTCAAAAGGTTCCCTGTCTCAACCAACGCTTGCACGACATTCGGCTTCTTAGCTTTTGCAAGTAATTCATTGGCAATTTCGGCATCAGCTCTTTCCATGAAAATGAATGAATGATTTCTGTTGATTATAGCTCCATCATAGCTTCGACGATCCACCTAGACTTTGTCACTTAACGCGATTCGTTAGCATCTTCTGTTTTAAGTTGATGCTGATGTTGTGGCAGAAGAGCTGGAATTTTCAGCATAATACCCAAACGCGCCAAAAGATTAGTAGCATCTCGGTGTCCTCCATCAACAATGACAATATCATCTTTTTGGAACCACCTCCTCATTCTGTCTGCATCTATTGCGAATTCATGTTGCAATATAGCAGCATCATTATTACGGCTGTCAGAAAAGTATGGTCCTTGAATGTCAATTGTGTAACTATCAGGTGCAACTATCAATACAGGTTTGACTAAGTGCCATCCTTCGTGAACACAATAGGACTGTCGCAGAGCCCTGGAGTTGCTGCTCTTATGCGTGTCAAAGATAATGGACCTTGACGCAGTTTACATGGAAACATGAGCAAATCTCTCTTTTCAACATACTTGTCACCACCTTCACGGGATTCTCTATCACAAAGAGTGAACGATTCTCGGAACTGTTCTTTGGTTAGAAGACAAAGACATTCAAATTCGGTGTCAGACAGGCTATTTTCGTCAACAAGTCAGACTGACTGTACAGTGTAGGCGTTCTAACGTTTACTCATACATGAAGTAGTATGAATAAAAGAGAAATGAAACATAATAACAAAATTACTTCTAGTCAACTGACCCACAGAATTGTGAATATGTACTCAGAAGACAATCGCCACTATAAAGATACAAAAGAACGGAAAAAGAGCAAGTGTTGTACACTGGCCCATTGTAACGGGAATGTGTAAACAGAAATGAATTTCACATCAATGTTACTTCGTGGTTGTCGCGTGGTGAATGTCGCTCCAGTGTGCTCAGATCAGAAGCAGCAGCCAGTGACTAACACACGCGCGCAGTATGTGAGTGACACGATCAGACACGGCTCGACTTATACGTATACGCTCAAACACAGCGCGCGTGTGTTACTCACTGGCTACAGTTTCCGATCTGAGCGCATTGTCGCTCATTTCTCGCCTTCATTGGCTGACTGTTGACTAAGTCATTCTCATTCCTTACCTTCATGAACTCTATACTGATTCCCTCTTCATATCTTGTCTTAACTGACTAAATATTAACAATTGGTGAGAAGTTCACATTGAATGACCTTGAAAAACGACCTGTATCTTAAGGCTATGACTTTCTTTGCTTTACCCGTTAAAACTCAATAACTTTCATACAGAAAATTTTTTTCTCAGAGTTGCAGTTTTCAAGATATTTGCTAATGTTTCTTAAGAGGGTTGGATATTGAACCCTCTTTAACTCTAAAACTATGCATTTTCGGACTTTGTGTCACATAACACTTTCTATCAAGACATTGGGAACTACAATTCTACGAAGTTTAATCAAAATTGACAAAAAGCCATTTCTTGTACATTTGCTGTAGGGTCCTTTATCTTGATTACCAGAAGGATTGACTTTCGGGATGACACTTTCAATCAATTTGAACGATGAGCTGTACAGAAGATTGATCGCAATATCAGGATCCTAAAGGACATATACGTTCTTCAAGTCAATTTGTTTTATTTTCGCAAATAGAGCGGGTCGGTCTGCTTTCGAGTAGTTATATCTAGGTCTTGTTATTTTCGTGAGTATAAAATTCGTATTGTGCTGCTCATCATTTCGCAAGTTCACATTGATACTAAGGGCTGGATGATAAGGATCTTCTTTTACCATGGGTGATGCGTAATTACAATTAAGATAATTAGGTTTGAAAAAATAAGGTCCAAGCAAACTCCTTTGTTGTTTTTTATATTGTTTAACTGATTATTTCTAATGTCTCTGCGAGAGAGAGAGGAATATCGTGGATTTCCGGTCTTTTGATTTATAAGCCGAGCCTAATACATAGTTTCTAATGTTAAAGTCACCTGTAAAAATAATAGATGAGGATCCCATTATCAGGGCATCCTCCATGGATTGGACAAACGATTCAGAGTCTGTATTATTAGTGTTTGGTGGCATATAAATGGATAAAATTAGTGACGTTGTTTGTTTTGTGATATTCTTGCCTGCTACAAAATCTATTGACTTCTGATTATTATTCGTATAAAGTTGTAGTGGTACTTCGAATGATTTTATATCAGTTTTTGCTGCGAATAATACATCAGTACCTATACTATTAGCCCTATCTTTTCTATATGTGTTGTACACAGAACTGTAAAATATTTTGTTTGAATTGATAGTAGGTTTTCAACAAGTTTCGATAATGCTTTTAATGTTATAGGGAAATAGATCACTAAATACGGTACAGGCCAAAAGTTTGAATAAACCTCAGAAAAATACAATTTCTGCGATACCATCTGGCACTCGATTTATCGGATCTCATTTCATGTTTCAACAAGGTAACGGCCAAAAATATTCTTTTCGTTATTGTACTGATTATTTCAACCTACACAAAGTGGCGATGTGCTCAAAGTATTAGAGTAGCCACCTCCGTCTTCAGAATGGAACCCAATGGAGCTACTGTGGGATGAACTTTACCGATGGGTGTGAGACTTGAAACGGACAAGCTTAACAGGTCTCTAGGATTGTCAAGGAGAAGCGTGGTACAATACAGATTCACGAAAAATTAAAAATAAGCTTCTTTGTACAAAATCTTGCACCCTTTGGTCAAGTTCATCCCACAGTGGCTAGATAGAGTTCAAGACTGGAGACTGATACAGCTACTTCAATATCTTGAGTACACTGCCACATTGTTTCCGCTCTGAATGAGCACTAGATTAACGAGAAGTCTCTTTTAGGTGGTTGCCTTATTGCAGAATACAAAGAGGTCTGATCAATCGAGTGTCAGATGATATTGCGGAAAAAGTTCTTTTCCTGAGGTGTATTCAAACTTCTGGTCTGCACTGTAAATTTACCTGCTTTAGTTTTGTGTTCAGGCCTCTAACAGTTCGGTAGTAAATAATGATGTTGCCTATTCCATTTACTTATTTACTTATTTACTTATTTATTTGCAGGTCCAATTCTCCTTCTTGCGTTCGTTTTTCCAGCTGTTCTTTCGTGCTTGCGAATTTCGCCATCTGGATCTTTGTTTTGCCTCCGCCAAACTAAATTTCTGTTAGTAGTGGTGCGAGAATGTTCGAGTTCCAAAGGAGATTTTATTTTTTCAGGCAGCTCAGTGCCTGTCCTTTGGATTGAAAGAGCACTTTCACTGGTCTAAGATATGTGTGTGTCTGTGAAAAAGTACCAATTCTCTAATGATTTATGTCCGTATTACATTCTCCTAGGATCGATGTTATTAGTTCGATGATCTTTGCTTTAATATTCGATTGTTGAGTAAGAGTGGTGGATGAGCTTCCTGATTCGGAGTCCGACTTCGTTTGACGGAGTTCGGGTAATCCAAAAATCATTATATTCCTTTTTCTAATATTTCTCTCATTAATTTCGGTTAAAACTCATGCATTTTTTTTACTTCCTCATGTAGTTCGTTTGTTGTGGTATCGATGCTCTTGATGTTTGTTGACAGTTCTTGTTTGATGTTATGAAGGCGGTTATTCAAGTAGGTCTTGAGTTCCTCTTGTATTTAGGACTATATTAATTTAAGACTCGTATCTATATGATCTTTAGGTTTATTTTGAACTATTCCGTTGTATTTTCCTAGACATTTATCCATTTTTGTGTCATATATATTTTCGAGCTCTTCTTTAGTGGTAGGTGTGGGTGAGCGTGAGCGAATGCTGCAGCACTCAGTAAATACACCTTTGGACAGTGATTTGCTTTGTTCTGGACAGCCCGAATGATGAAAAGAGCCACATCACGCACATTGAGTGAAATCTGTTGCAATGTCTTTATTACACCCCTTGCAAATTTTCCCAGTCACCTTATTTATGTTTGTTGACTACGCCATGTTGAGTGTTCTCGGATCAGCTGTAAACACCTGTTTACAATTGAGTTGGTAGATGAATACACAGATATACACAGACGCACTCTTAACTGTAGCCAAGGATATAGTACACAAAATTGCTGGGATTATACGTTTTGTACTGATCGTTCTATAACACAAATTGCAGGTTGTAGGTTATGCTTGCCTTCAGTTTACATTAACTGTGCTTTCTTTTGCATAGAGGTTTCCACAATATAAATTCATACTTAAATGTATACCATCCGTTCTAGTTTCATGTATTCTTTATCACTTTACTTTGTTCAAGTCACACGATATTCAGAAAAATCAGCAATCTTGAGCATTAGCAAACGATACGCGTGCACGTCGTATAAAGCGTAGTAAAAAAAATTAAAGAAATGAAGAAATGATAGAAGAAGGAAGAAATGATCTACATCCGGCATTTTTACTCTGAGATAATTATCGAAAATAAATAATGTTTGACGCCAGACTTTTCTTGAGTCAAAAGACGCAACGAAATGCATCAACTTATGGGAATATTGAAAACAATAAAATTATAATTTTCATTTCCAAAAAAGCCGGAATGACTAGTGAAATTTACATCATCAATAGAGGATTCAACAACAAAATTAGGCAATTAGGGACAATCCACTCAACCTTGGACGCAACAATTTTCAAAGAATATAACAACAACGGGGGTTAAACAAAAAATTGAGGGTATAGTGGGTAATTTTCCTAATTTGGACAGTTTGATTTTTGAATGATAGTTGTATTATAGTGTACTGAAGCTCTGGTTAAAATTTTAGAACCCTTCAGAACCTCATACTCAAGAGATAAATTATTGAAAATAACATGTGTTCTTATGAGAAAACGCACTTTTTGTGGTATTTAAAAAGATTGACAAATGTAAAATTCTGAAATAACTCTGACACATGTAAAATGTTCTCTCAAATCTATATTTGCTTTGTAAAGTATCAATCAGAGCCTATGAGGATGAGAAAAAAATCATTTATACCTTAAATGTATGACTGACGTCATCGAACTGAATGTATGGCAACGTCGCATTCCCTCCACGTTCTCTGGCTTATGCGTGGATTTTGGATGACACATGTGCTCTCGACCGTCGTGGCTGAATTTTGAAAGGGCGAGGTAAAAAACACAGATCAGTGTATCCTAAACGCAACTTATCATCGGAAGCATCACGATTATGCAACTCTATTTTACTATTAAGCTTGGGCTTCGTTGGCCAAGGTCTTTTTAGATCATCTTCACAAGTTGCAGTTAAAGGCTTTTTGGTCGAAAGAATAAAAAATTTTCAAGGGTCAGAGGTTTTGCACGGATGGACAGGGAAAGGAACATACTGGCTGATTCGTCATACGAAAGGAATGAAGAGTGCTCAGTAATGGTTCTTTTTGAGGAGAGAGCAGGATGGAGTTTAGATTGACATTAGTCACCTGGTTGCAGGTAACTTTAGAACCCGTAAACAAAACTCGAAACTAACATCATGTGGGCATTCGTCACCAATGATCAAGTTTGTAGAATAAATAAGTTAAGCTTTTACACACCAGGTTATGTTGGTGGCATTGCTCTCCTAGTAGCAGGAGAACATGATGGCATCCTAGTTAAGGTCATGTGGAATACTTTGGACCGTCTGAAATTTGATGCAACGACTTTGGTTAATCTATTAACCTGGATAAGGCTGAAGTCATAGTCGTCACGAGATGCAAGAAACTACCTGATCTTGAAAACCCAAAGTTTCATGACAAAAAGGTCAACTTTATTTCCTTAGCTAATTACTAAGGTGTCATTCTTATTCCTGAACTACTATAAAAACTTCATTCTGATGCGATCGGAAAAAGGACAAATCAGTCTCTCAGGCGTGCAGAAGCACAATTGAGAAAACTTGAGGTCTTACAACAAAGGGAGCTTTCTATTTCATTCCATCATTTAAATAGAATTGTCATTGCATAAGCGGGTCCGCATCAAGTTACATGCGGCAAGTCTCACCTGCAGCAAGTCTCATCTGCGGCAAGCCTCATCCGTGGCAGGTCTCTTTGTGGCAAGTCTCCCTTGTGGCAAGTCTCATCTGCGGCTAGTCTCACCTGAAGCAAGTCTATTTGTGGCATGTCTTATCTGCGGCAAGTCTCTTTGTGGCAAGTCTCCCTTGTGACAAGTCTCATCTGCGGCTAGTCTCACCTGAGGCAAGTCTATTTGTGGCATGTCTCATCTGCGGCGAGTCTCTTTGCGGCAAGTCTCCCTCGCGGCATCTCTCCCGACTTGATTGTCACTATT
>WSXT02093546.1:0-11649 GCA_011762715.2 Neuroterus valhalla
GAGCAGGCAGCTGAAACCCTTGGCCTGAACCTTAACATCAGAAGTGAGGATAGTGCATTACTCCATCAAGATGCCTCCTTTCTCAGAACACAGGTGAAGAAAGCGGAGGCGGAGAAGCGTCCTTTTACTTTTAATAGTAGGTTCGTTGGAATAAATGTTAATTTGAATTCACGTATGTTAAGTTTTGTTGGCAATTCGCAAGCTATAGAATATTTAATTAAGCACTAAATAAGTAAAAAAACGTATGATAAATAAGGATTTGAACACACACATAAATGATACACTATAACTGTAATGAATGGTGGATTCATTCAGACAATAACGTAACATAAAAGGGAAAGACAATTTGGAAATATAATCGTTAAGTGAGATAGACCGTACGCGTCAATGGTCGCACTTAGACTGTCAGGATTTTTGACCTGCTCAAGGAAACTCCCTCAAGACCCTTTCAATGGTTCTAAACTTAAATGTCCATAGTACTTTCTTATAATATTGAATTTACATTCTAATACAAAATGTTCACCGTTGCACTTTCAACACCCTTCCTCAACGATGAACCCTTAGTGTCCTCTAAGGAAGATAAACAATGAAATCATAATGCGCTTCAAATTAAACCGCACTGTTTCTGAAAAACGGTTAATTGGATATAATTAAGAGGTTTTGTTACCATGTCCGCTTACATCAATTCTGTTGGGCAATATTCATAAAACACTTTCCCCTAATCCTTCAAAAAACTTTATTTCACTTTGTTGACCTTGTTGAAAATCTTGTTTGAGTTGTCGAATCCAGATTCCTTCTCATGCCGCTTCTGCGAGCGCGATGTACTCCGCTTTTGTTGAAGATAGTGCAACACAGTCTTGCTTCTTGCAAGTCCAGCTTATTGTTGCTCCGTAAAAGCTTCCGAATAAGCCTTTGATAAGATTTGTTGTCTTCCATAGGATCTCCTTCCGCAGCTGCTTTCCATTCAGAATTGCTCGATGACGTCATTGCTTCCTTGAAACTGTTAGGATCTCCCTTACTTTCTGTCACCATACCTGCCATGAACCAAATTACTCCTTGCAGAATGTCTACCGTGACTTTTTGGGCGTTCCTCTGCAAGTTCATTTTCTTCCATTGATGAAATTTTATTAGAACTTAAAGTTCCCTCGATTTCGTTTCCTTGATGAAGAGTTCCCTCGATGACCTGATCTTCTTGGAGTTCCTCCAGTTCTCGTAGTGACTCAGATGGTTCTTGAATGATGACTTCAGTGACATTTTTGTCTTCAGTTGGATATTTCTTTTTATCTTTAATTTGCGATACCTCTGCATCCCTGAAAAATACATCTCGGCTAGTGGTGATTTTATTTGTACTCGTATTTAGTATTCTGAATCCTTTACAAGTTTCTGAGTATCCGACGAAAGTTAATTCCTCAGCTTTCTTGTCTAGTTTTCCTCTCTGCTCCTTTGGAATGTGTACGAGAACTTTGGATCCGAAAACGTGTAAGTTTTCGACATTTGGTTTTTCGGAATGCCATAACTCGTACGGTGTCTTTATTCGGCATTTTGTAGGTAGAAGGTTCTGCAAATGATTCGCTGTGTTGACAGCTTCTCCCCAATACTTTTTATCCATCTCAGCGTCGATGAGCATACACCTTACCATTTCTAGCAGCGATCTGTTCTTTCGTTCTGCTGCACCTTTCTGCTAAGCCGAGTAAGTGACTGTATATTGCATGCGAATCCCTTCCTCTTCCGAATAATTGTTCACATATTCCCTTCCTTGATCTGAACGAACTATCTTAGGCTTCTTTTTAAATTGTGTTTTTACAAATTCTACAAATTGCTTGATTAGACCTGCAGCTTCACCTTTATGCTGCATCAAATGAGCTACTAAATATCGGCTATAATCATCAATAATTGTGAGGATAAACCTTTTATTACCTGGAGTGACTGTCCTCATGGGTCCGCAAACGTCTGTATGTATTAGGTCCAACGTTGCAGTTGTCTTATTCTCAGATACCTTTGGAAATGGTTTGCGAGCCAATTTACCTTGTACACAGCATTCACACCTAAGTCTTACTCCGCAGTCCTTAATCTTTATACCTGATGCAAGCTCTTTCTTTGCAAGTTCCCTAATTGCTTCGATGTCCCGATGACCAAATTTTCTATGCCATTCATGCTGACAATTTTCAATATGCCGATCTTCCGCTGTTGCCAAACATGCTGCTTCCTCTAAATTCAATTTATACAGGTTGTCGCTGCACCCTGCTGCTACTGCTATCGTCCTTCCTCCAGAGAGTATTTTGCAGTTGGCACCCGAAAATGATACCTGATGGCCATTCATAGTTATCTTTCGTACCGATATTGAATTATTGTCGAAGGACGGAACGTAGAGTACATCTTTTAACGTTACATTGACCTGAGTTCCTTCTTCATTCAGACAGTTTATTACTCCCGTCCCTATACCAAGGACCTTGGCTGTGATTTCTTGCTTAGCCAAACGAACGGTTTTATTAAGCTGCCTAAAATCCTGGAAGAACTCACGGTTGATTGCCATGTGGCTCGAAGCGCCTGAATCTACGTACCATTCCCCGAAATTTTCTGCTTTTTCTCCTTTAACCATAAAACAGATGCTCGCTTTATTGTCGAAGCCTGAACCTGTTGGCAATTCGCAAGCTACAGAATATTTAATTAAGCACTAAATAAGTAAAAAACGTATGATAAATAAGGATTTGAACACACACATAAATGATACACTATAACTGTAATGAATGGTGGATTCATTCAGACAATAACGTAACATAAAAGGGAAAGACAATTTGGAAATATAATCGTTAAGTGAGATAGACCGTACGCGTCAATGGTCGCACTTAGACTGTCAGGATTTTTGACCTGCTCAAGGAAACTCCCTCAAGACCCTTTCAATGGTTCTAAACTTGAATGTCTATAGCACTTTCTTATAATATTGAATTTACATTCTAATACAAAATGTTCACCGTTGCACTTCCAACAAGTTTGTTGTTGGTTTGGTTAAAGTTATGTTACTGAAACTTCGAGATCTATCGAGGTGTGTACATTTTTGGTTGGGAAACGTGTTTTGTACTCTTAGTTTTAATAATGAGGTCTTCCGAATAAATGTTAATTTGAATTCACGTATGTTAAGTTTGTTGTTGGTTTGATTAAAGTTATGTAACTGAAACTCTGCGATTTGTCGAAGTGTTTGTCTTTGTGGTTAGGTCTTTGTGTTTTCTACTTTTACTTTTAATAGTAGGTTCGTTGGAATAAATGGTGATTTGAATTCACGTATGTTAAGTTTGTTCTTGGTTTGGTTAAAGTTCGGTAACTGAAACTTTGAGATTTATCGAAGTTTGAATCTTTGTGGTTAGGAAACGTGTTTGGTACTTTTACTTTTAATAGTAGGTTCGTCGGAATAAATGGTAATTTGAATTCACCAGTGTTGAGTTTATTGTTGGTTTGGTTAAAGTTATGTAACTGAAATTTTGAGATTTATCAAAATGTGTATCTTTGTGGTTAGGAAACCTGTTTTGTATTTTTACTTTTAATGGTGAGTTCGTTGGAATAAATTTTAATTTGAATTCACGTTTGTTAAGTTTGTTGTTGGTTTGGTTAAAGTTATGTAACTGAAACTTTAAGATTTATCAAAGTGTGTGTCTTTGTGGTTAGGAAACGTGTTTTGTATTTTTATTTCTGATAATAGTTTAGTTGGAATACATGTTAATTTGAATTCACGTATGTTAAGTTTGTTGTTGGTTTGATCAAAAGTTATGTAACAGAAACTGTGCGAGGTATCAAAGTGTATGCCTTTATTGTTAAAATCAATTAGGATCAACGTTATCAATAGAAATTGTATAAAACTAGTACCATTTCATCTCATTTAAATTGGAGGAACCACTAAACAAATGATGGTGATATGTTTTGAAAATTCAGGTTGCTCTGAAATTGTCTGTCTCTGATTTGATTGTCACGACCAGGGGCGGCGTAACGTGTGTTGTATGTGTGGATAAATCCACATCCGAAAGTTTAGTGGTGTGGAAAATCCATACCCGAAATCGTAGATCCTTCTTTGATCACCCCCCTCCCCCCAGAACCTAACCTAAACCTAGAATTTTCAATCACTGAAAATCCACACCCGGCCAGAACCTGTTTCGCCGCCCCTGGTCACGACTCTTTACTGCATTGAACTGAAGTGTGTTCCAGAGTTCGCGCAGGATGCTTATGCATGCGCGTGAATAGTGAGATCCTATTGGTTATGTACAACCTTCAATAGTCCAAAAACTATTGATCGTACAACATTTTGCAACTAGAATTTTTGGTTCAGTTTTGCACAAGGTATTCGTACATACAAGGAATATGATGAGTTGAGGATCATCCTGTGTGTGTGTGTGTGTGTGTGTGTGTGTGTGTGACCATTCAGGAAAATGGCACCAGCTCTCAGTCGAACCGCGATTAAATACACCTATGACCACGTCTCACGACCGTGAGATGAGTGACCACATGCACGACAAAATCACAACGACGGGCCGGCGAAACCCTCGTGTGTCTTAAGCCCACGAGGCGACCTAAGTATAACTGCTCTTTGCATCCATCTGGCAAGTGCCACGGCATATTTTTGGCACACGGGGATGGCCTTGAGCTTCCTAACCTGTATCCTCGATGATAACGGGCGACCTTCTGGAGTATACAGCCTTGCCCTCGCATGCGGGACTCTGCGAGGGTGGACGATCCCTTCCCTAACTACTCGTGGGAATAACAATGGAAAAAAACAACTCAAATCCAATTATTTAGTTGGTTCAAAATGATCGAACGCGCAGAACACCTGACAATGGTTCGGCTAGTATTACCGATCGTTCCAGAGTTCGGGGTGCTGAATTCGATGGAAACACGATGACGAACCGGCGAGACAATCGACGTTCTTTATGGACGGATCAACTCGATAATGACCTGCTTAGTTGCTATGATGCCAATATTGTCCCTAACCGCAGAGGTAACATGGTGCGCCTGCACACTCTGTGGTGCCAGAAACACCCAGAGCTCTCGCACCTTTCGCAGCAAGTGTTGAGAAACCGTGCCGTTAACCTCGCGCGAGCAAGAGATGTACGCAGTACGCTTCCTCAACAGCTGCAAGAACAAGCCACAGAGGAAAATCAGGAAGCGACATTTAGACCATCTGCTGAAACAAGGCTTCCCCTAAGAGACAACGGCGATTTTAGGACAAGGAGGATGTTTATGATGCGGTGAGAGCTTTGGCTCATTTAAATCGAAGGTCCGAACAAACGATTGATGGAAAAACCAAAAAGCGCTCGCATCAACTAAAAAAGAAGATTGGCTGGGCAAGACAAAACGCGTCCCGTATGCAGTGTGTGATTGACTACATAAAATCTGTTAAGCCTTCTACGGCAAGTGTCCGAAAGTACGCTCATGAAATAAGGATCCATCATTACACATCGAAAATGTCGAAACTGCCGGCCATCAAGCGGCACATTGTTGACAAAATACAAGCACTATCTGATGCGAGGAGGAGAATTTAAAAGGGGGAGAGATGGGTCAGAGAGAATCGAAAGTTTCTTGCTGACCCACCGCGCCTCTTTAGCGATCCTCCTGTTTTTGTCAAAAAACCCACCGGAGTCCGAAGGATTCGAGACCTTTTGGAGGGAGATTCAAGAAGCGAAGCATCCATCGAATGAAGGCATTGAGAATATCATAGGTCCAAGGAGCTGTGCAATAACCTCATAATATCCGAGAGGGAATGCCCACCAATCACTGCCGAGGAGGTAAAGAAAGCATTGAGGGGCACGGAGAACTTCTCCGCTGCTGGTCCAGATCGTATCCAGAACTTTTGGTGGAAGCAGTTCACTTCTACACACCAACATCTGGCCCGCATCTTTACCTCATATTTGAAGTCGGAGAATCCTATTCCGCAGTGGCTGGTGTTAAGTTGCACTCTACTGCTACCGAAGAAAGGCGACTTGTCCAACCCATGGAACAACAGACCAATAACTTGTCGGAAATCGTTGTATAAGATATTTACATCTATACTGAACGCTCCGAAGGAGATAGAGTCTATTTTTGAAAACGAGGAGGGCCGAATCTATTTGCACTACGATTTCTCGACAATAGCCCCTATCCAAGACACAAGACCCGACATCGTGCTCCTTGACAAACGTGATCGAACTATGTTCGTGATCGAATTCTCGGCCCCGGCTGACTTCAACATCAAAGGCAAGGAAACCGAGAAATAAGAGAGGTACAAAGATCTCAGAGAACATCTGCAGCGCCCTCATCAAAGATATTCGGTCAAATTAATCGTTCTTACTATCGGTGCTCTTGGAGGTGCGACGTCTGCACTGGTTAGTAACCTGAAAGCCATATCGAGGGGTATTTCACTAAAAATTGAAGACTGAAATCAGTGGATCAAGAAGTTAAATCAGTGAAGTCAAAACTGAATTCAGTGGCACTCACTAAGCATTCCAGGCCACGCGTCGCCATGGTGACCCATGCATCGCCTTCTTTCTCCATGCGCATAAGGGAGACGCACGATGAGTTCCTGGCTGAGTTCGAAACTGAACTCACTGAATTGAGAGGTGGAAATCATCGGAGATCATTGTCGTTCCGGTGAAATCACTGAAATCAGCGTCGTCTGATTTCATAGTGAATAGCCCCCTCGAGCCATACCGGTGTGCCAGAAATATGCCGTGGCACTTGCGGGATGGATGCAAAGAGCAGTCATACTTGGGTCGCTCCGTGTCCTTAAGACACACAAGGGTGTGGCCGGCCCTTTGTCGTGATTTTGGCGTACATATGGTAACTCATCTCACGGTCGTGAGACGTGGCCATGGGTGTATTTAACCGCGATTCGACTGGGAGCTGGTTCCATTCTCCTGAATGACAGTTGCTCCCAGGCGGGCCTGCGGTGATTGTTCAACCAAATTTTAATTTTTATATTTATATATATATGATAATAAGGAGTACGATTAAAAAAGGACGAAAAATTATTTAAAGAGCTTGTTCGCTTAGATTTTACCATTTTTGTTCTCGAATTTTTTTTTTGCATCAACACAATCTCACAATGAAACTCATGTTCGAAAAAGTATGGTTAAAATATCCGTAACTTATTGTTTGAATAACTAAGCAATTATCTTGGGAGTTAGATCGAGTTGATTTCAGAACTCTCATATGTGGACATATTAAGAAGAAGGTAGATTTGTCATAGAAAATATTACGGGGTTCTCACTACATTCACGGGCAGAATTTTTTCATTAAAGATAAAAAACGACGAATCAGCTGTTTGTTAACATTTTTAATGACGACCGTGCAAAGTCGGATTTCCAGGTCGGGGACTCAACATTAACGCATAGCAGGCTGCAGGATACATCTTAAGAAACAAGTACGTTTTTTGATTTTCAAGAAATATTCATTAGGTCAAAAGTAATTAACATTAAAAGTTGCCAAAAAACGTTTAATTCTCGTCCTTCAAAAAATCATAACTTCTAAAATATGCAATTACCGGAAAAATTACTAAAGACCTTTCCTTCTTTAAATGAGTCATTTTTTCAGAAAAAAAATTGTCCGATACGAGAAAATAATTTTTTCATACTTTGTTTGAACAATTGCGATTCAAACAATACGTACCATTTTTTCGGGAAAGCAACCGACATATCCGGATTCAGCGGCTCGAAATACATAAGAATAACCCTTAATTCCCCTTGGACATATTATTGCATAGAGGAAGGTACCCAGCTCGCGTACTATGAGTAATAGACGATCATAATTGAAATATCACTTCTTACCTAACTTGAAGGTCTTACTTTTTCAGATATTGAATATTTCATGTTAAAATAGATATACGATAGCTCTGAAAAATGATTATAATAAAAATATGATAAAACTGAAGCTTACATGATGCAGAAAAATCAATGTGATTTTGAGAAAAATCAGTTTTAACAGTAAAGGTGTTTTTTCACTCTATAATGAGAATCCCGTCAGGAACACTTTGATTTAGATAAATAAATTTTTTCATTGTTGACTCATTGTTCAAAACCGCAAAAGAAAATCGTGAACTGATTTTCATGCACAAATTAAAATGCATCTTAAAACAATAAATCACTTGCGCTAGTGCGGTTCCCAATCATCTCTCTGGTTCAGACTTGTACCAGAAAACGCTTTCCAGGTCCATTGGACCAGAAAGTAAGTCCATTGGACCGAAATCGCAGGTTTGGTCACTGCTTGGATCAGAATTCCGGTCCATGGGATTTAGAGTGTATATGTTACCGTTGAAACCCGAAATCAGTTAAAACGCGTTTCAACTATTTAAAAGGCGAAATAGCCAAGAGCATTTGTCAAAACTAGTTTTTACTAGTTAGAACGCGAAGAAACTGCGAATATCAGTTAAAATTAGTTTTACCCAATTGTGCTTTTGGAAGAACAAGTCTTAACTGCACTTTTCAGTAAAAATCCGAAATACAAAGAATAGACATCTTAGGGATCCCTCTCGTTCAATTTTTTCCTATTTATTATTGTACTTTGTTGTTTTTTAGTTTTGTGTTAATCTCATTTTGTATTATTTCGAAATTTGACCTGGAAAAGAGATTCGAAATGTGTTAGCAGTTAGTCACAAAAGAGTGATTGGTCACATCTCAAACCCCCCTTTTTTCATTTAACTTCTATAATACTTGATTTTGAATCTATTTAATTTGGTACTTTTTAAAGAAATAACCTAGAAAAAAGATTCAGTATTTGTTGAAGATTGGTCAGAAGAGTGATTCATCAAATCTTATGGGAACGAGAAGGCGCCTCTATGACCCTGTCATAGAAAAATGTAAGTGTCATATAGTCCAGATTTCCAAGTCTTCTGGGAAGTTGGAAGGCAACCCTATGATTATATTACCAATGATGTCTGTCACATATCTTCCCCTTTACCCAAGTCTTACAAGGAGGCAGGAAGGTACTTTTATATCTAGTCAGCGGAAGAATGTCAGTTTCATACCCTCCTGCTTTCTCAAGTCTCGTGGAGAGCTGGAATGCCCATCATTGACTGGTCATAGAAATAATGTAGGTCACATACTTACCCCCTTTCCCAAGTATCGTGAGGGCGTGCAGGCACCCCTGTTACTGATTATAGAAAAAATGAAAGTCCCATCATACCTGCCTTCTTTTCTAAGTCTCGTGGGGGCGTAAAGGCACCCCTGTCACAGGTTATAGAAATAATGTAGGTCACATACCTACCCCCTTTTCCAAGTCTCGTGGGGCGGTGAAGACACCCCTGTTACTGGGTATAGAAATAATGTAGGTCACATACCTACCCCCTCTCCCAAGTCTCGTGGGACGGTGAAGACACCCCTGTTACTGGGTATAGAAATAATGTAGGTCACATACTTACCCCTTTCCCAAGTCTCGTGGAGGCGTGAAGGCAGTTCTATGATGGGTTATAGAAATAATGAAAGTCACATCATACCTGTCCCCTTTTCTAAGTCTCGTGGGGGCGTAAAGGCACCCCTGTGACTGGTTAAAGAAATAATGTAGGTCACATACCTATCCCCTTTCCCAAGTCTCGTGGGGCGGTGAGGACACCCCTATTACTGGGTATAGAAATAATGTAGGTCCCATACTTACCCCTTTCCCAAGTCCCGTGGAGGCGTAAAGGCAGTTCTGTGACTGGTTATAGAAATAATGAAAAATCATCATACCTGCCCTCTTTTCTAAGTCTCGTGGGAGTGTAAAGGCACCCCTGTGAAGGAACGTGACCAATATTATTTCTGTGACCTTCATTCTCTCTATAACCAGTCGCAGGGATGCTTTTACGCCCTCACGAGTCTTGAGGAAGGGGAAGCTTGTTCCTGTAAACAGATATGCAAGCGCATGCAGTTTTAGGTTTAGTATTTTGGGTTTTCACTAAAAACTGCAGTTAAAACTAGTTCTTCCAAAAGCACAATCGGGTAAAACCAGTTTTAACTGATATTATCAGTTACTTCGCATTTTAACTAGTTAAAACTCGTTTTGACCAATTGTCTTTGTTATTTCGCGTTCTAACTGATTCCAGGTTTTAACACATACAAAATTTATTTAATTTCAGGGGTACGATACAAATGCATGCAGCAGCTCCTTTGCATTGTTGATGCTAGCCTCTCACCCTGATATACAGGTAAATTCTGTATATGGAAATACAAATTAAAATAATCTAAGAGAATGCTTATTATCTTAGGCTCAAGTCTACCAGGAAATTTACAACATTTACGGGTCAGAGGACCCAAATGATGTTTCTGTTAAACCTGAAGATTTACAACATTTGAATATCCTGGAAAGAGTAATCAAAGAAACAATGAGGATTTTTCCAGTTATTCCATTTATTGCACGCCAGGTTGATGAAGATCTTGAGATAGGTATTAAAATTTGTATTTGTAACACTATTATCTATTCATCAATAATATTTATAATTATATCGATTAATGATAATGATCTTCAAATTCATTCCTTTACTTTGTAATATTAAAACTCCTATGTGGCCACTTGCTTTTTTTCAGAGGCTGAATTAATATGGGACAATATTCTGCCCCGGGCCTCCTTCAGCCTCTGTGCGCCCCTGTTTTTTTTTGTCTCACGACTTTTTCTATCATGTCAATGTGAGAGTTAAATAAACAAATTTCAGTTTTATATCTTCAAATTTGAATAATCCTTATTTCGAATTTTTAAACATGGAAATTCTCTATAAAAAACATTTTAAATGACATAATATTAAACTGTGTACAGCTGTGTACATTTAATTGTAAATCATACAAATTATATCTTAGACTGCAAATCTATAAAATTGAAGAATTCTTGATTGCAAATCAATAAAAATCTTTAAAATTGAATCCTTTCCAAAAAAAGCATTCAAAGTTACATAATTCCAATCCGGAACATTCCTAATTAATAATTTGTATACTTTTTATCTTTCAAATTTGGGCATTTTAAATTGTAAATCTATCAAATAAAACCATTCCGAATTAACTTTCCAAATTTGAGTTATTCCAAAAAAAAATTCAGAATTATTCTAGACTAATAAATCTTAAACTAAAAACCTAAAAATTGTTAGTCTTTTGAATTGCAAATCTGTGGAATCGAATAATTTTGAATAGGAAATATATGACTACATGAATTCGGAATTAATAATAGATCTTGAATTGTAAATCTTCAAAATTTGAGATTTTGAATTGCCTATCTATGAAATCAAATATTTTCCAATTCGAAGCAAAAATTGAACTAATTAGAAAAAGCGTTTGAAATTAGATTTTTTCAAACTATAAACATTCTCAATTAATGAATCTTCAATTTTTAATTTTGGAAATTGAAGAACTCGCAATTTAAATCTATAATATTGAACTTTTTTAATTCTAATTCAATTTAATAATTTAAATTTGACAATTCAGAAATACACAATTTTCAACTGCAAGCATACCAAATTAATGAATTTTCTATTAAAAAATTCCCAATAATGAACTATTCTAGAAGAAGCATTCAAAATTACATCATTTCCAACTGTAAACGTTCTAAATTAACGAATTCTCAATCTGACATTCAAAATATTGAAGAATTTTATATTGCAAGTCTATAAAATAGAATATTCATTCACTTGAAATCTTTAGATTTGAACTATTCGAAAAAATCATTCCACATTAA
>WSXT02093557.1:0-11649 GCA_011762715.2 Neuroterus valhalla
ATTAGTCACAGAATGCGAATAAAATATTACTTTTCAAATATCACCCCCATAAGTCTGTTTTATAGGGTCCCAAAAAGGCCCCATAAGTGAAAAAATGAATTTTTCGAGTTTTAGAAGGTTAATTATGATTTTTTTGAGGTTTTTTTAACGCAGATTGTTTCAAATACATAAAATACTACTTTATACTTCTCATTAGATGTTTTTTGAAATTGTTTAAACAATTTATTATTGTTTTCAGCAACTCTCCTTCAGAAAAGGGATAGAAAATCAAGGTTTTCTTCGTAATTTTTCAATTTATTTTCAACGCTCCAGTTAAGGCGAGGTAAAAATCAGTTAAAGGTAATAGAATTAATTGTGTACACAATTTGTCTATAATTATAACAATATTCTCTTAGAATAATGCTACAAAGTTGAGGTTTTAACTGAATTTTTCAACTTATTTCCAACATAGTTGCGGTTTTTCCTGAAATTTTTCAACTTTTTATCACTTTTTGAGTAAATTAAAGTAATAATAATATATGTTAAAAAAATAATTGCCTAAGCAATTTATTACCATTGCCAATAATATTTCCTTTGCCTTATGATAGAAACTTGCGGTTTTTTATGAAATTTGTAACTTTTGCCCGTTTTCCACTTGAAGTGAATTAATTTTAAATTCAATTAAACAAAACTAATTGTTTAAACAAATTATTATTGTTCATGGCTTTCTTCTCTTAGATTAGTGCTAAAAAGTTGCGGTTTTTTCTAAGCTCTCAAGCTTTTTGTCCTTTTTTCACTTAGAGAGGTAATAATTAAGGCGAGTTAACCAACATGCCTATTTAAACAATTTATTTTGTTTATAACCATTTTCTCTGAGATGAGTGCCAGAAAGTTGTGTTTTTTTCCTAAATGTTTAACTTTGTAATAAATGGAATTGGAATGGAATTCAATTAGATTAAAATAATTTGATTTTTGGTTGAATTAGATTGTTTTTTATCAAAAAATAAAAATGTTCTTTTTGAAATATCAAACATTATATTTTTGGTTAAAAATTTATATTTTCAGGTCGAAGAATCTACTTCTCGGTTGAAAAAAGAACTGCTTTCATGAAAATTCAATTTTTGCCTTGGAGATCCATATTTTAGTAGAAAATTGGAAATTCAAATTTTACTTGATGAATTCAGCTTTTTTCTTTTTATCAATTTTTTTTTTTTTGATAATTGGAAAAAGAACAAAAATAATTTTCTCAAGAAAATACAATGCTATTTAAAATATGATTCTCTCTGATGTTTATTTATTATTTGTTCACAACTGACAAGGTAAAGCAAAGTCAAAAATTTCAGAAAAAAACCGCAACTTTTTACCACTAATCTAAGAGAAGATAGCCATACACAATAATATATTTTTTAAACAATTAGTTTTGGTAAATTGGATTCGATATCAACTCACTCCAAGTGAAAAGTGGGCAGAAAGTTCAAAATTTAAAAAAACCCGCAAGTTTCTATAATTAGGCGAAGGAAATATTATTAGCAATGGTAATAAATTGTTAAGGCAATTTTTTTTTAACATGAATTAAATATTGCTTCAATCTAATTGACAAGTAATGAAAAATTAAAAATTTCAGGAGGAAACCGCAACTATGTAGTATTTATCTAGAAGAAGATAGCTATAAACATTTACAATTTGTTTAAACAATAGTTTCCACTAAATTAAATTGAATAATTTCCTACTGCAAGTGAAAAGTGGACAAAAATTTTAGAAAAAACCGCACGTTTGTAGCATTTTTTCAAGAGAATATTGTTATAATAAATGAAAAATTGTTCACACAATCATTTTTGTTAATTTTCATTGATTATAACCTCGCTGTAACTGAAACGTTGAAAATAAATTGGAAAATTCAGAAAAACCTTGACTTTCTTACCCTTTTTAAGGAAAAGTTGCTGAAAACAATAATGAATCATTTTAAAAATTTAAATAAAAATCTTATTATCAGTATAAAGTAGAATTCAATGTATTTAAAACAATCTGTGTTTAAAAAAAACGCAAAAAAATCATAATTAGCACTAAAAACTCGGAAAATCCATTTTTTCCCTTATGGGTGTTTTCCGGGACCGTATAGAAGAGACTCGTGGGGGTGATATTTCAAAAGTAATATTTTATTCGCATTCTGTGACTAATTGTGAGGAAAAATGGTGAATTTCGATCTCGATTCACCTAATATTGATTCATCTTGACGGAAGTTTGTATTTTTATGATGGAAAATGGATCTTCTTGTTATTTTGAGAAATTAATTCATCTTTCGTGTCCTGAATTACGAGTTTTTCTTTTCAATTCAAGTTTTTTTTTTTAATGAAACAGAATTATTGGAATTTTATTTAGAGGAAATTGATTTATTTGGATGGGACTTTGTATTTTTTGATAGAAAATAGATCTTCTATGTATTTCGAGAAAGTAATTCATCTTTCGTGTCATCAAAATGGGAATTTTTGATTCTTTGACAAAATTCAAAAAGTTGTATTCACCAACTTGTAGGGCTCCCAAGAAGAAATTTATCGAGTACACAGATTACAGATTACAGACAGACAGACAAGACAGACACCTTCGTAAAAAATATTTTTTCTTACTCAGGGGCTTTCTTTTACGGAGCCCCCTAGGATGATCCTTCCACTTTTCGAGTTTTCTCAAAAAATCGATAATTCAAATTTTGGTCGCACAAAAAGTAATGAAAAATAGAAAGAATAATTTTTTGGTCAAACTATGTATAGTACGGGAAAATATAAATGAACTAAATCTGTGCACCAAAAAAAGATCTACAAATATGGTATTATTAACTTTTTGATAGGACGAAAATTCTTAACCATGAAAATATCTTGAAATGTGTTATCAACTTCTTTAACAAGTTATGTAGTTTTCATTTCAATCAGGAAAAGTAACTATAGGAATGAAATAATAAAATTTTTGACAAAATGACTAAGGCTAACACAAAAGATTGATAGAGAAAAGTTGTTCACCCGAAACATATCTGTAAATTTGCTATAATTTTTTCCATTGGACGCGTAGTTATCGTTTCAATCGTGAAAAATGAGAATTAAAAGTTGAAGAGTAGAATTTTTAGAAAAACTACACAACATGTGAAAAAGTTAAGGAACAAAACTCCTCTACCGTTTTTGATAAACTTTGATCGATTGCGCAGTACACAAAAGAGAATTCACACTCATCAAATTGAAGTAGTCGACATTTCGCTTTTGAGTTTCACAAGCTTCTTATACAACTATAGGGAGGTACAAAGGCCGAGTGCGGAGCGCGAGGTGAGAGTACCATCGAGCGCAAAGCGCGAGATCCGAAAGGCGCGTGCCCCAGGCGCGCTCAAACTTGCGACCGAAGCGAGCCGCCCACCAAGCGCGTGATGAGAATGTGTCCGCGCAGCGGGTAGATTTTCGTTTATAAAACAGAGTAATTGAAATTTTATTTAGTGAAAATTAATTCATTTTGATTGAAGTTTGTATTTTTTTGATATAAAATGGATCTTCTTGGTATTTCGAGGAATAATTTCCTCCTTTCTGATTGGAATTAGGAGTTCTCCTTTATAATAATTTTTTTTTTCTGAATTTTTGAAATTCTTTTCAGTAAAAATTGATTTATTTTGAAGGAAGATAGTATTTTTGTGCTAAAAATGGATCTTCTTGGTATTTTGGGAAAGAATTCATCGTTCGTGGTTGGAATTGGAAGTTTCCCTTTTAAATTCAATCTTTCGAAAGAAGCTAAATTATTTTGTTCAAGATCTAACTAGTTCGTACTTTCGGCATTGATGTAGGAATTTCTAAACGTTTTTCCCCATAAAATCTCGGTTTCGGGTTACGTTTCCAAGGATCGTTACTTCTTTAAATCAGTTCGAGAGTAAACTTGATGAGTGACGCATGGTTTTCTAATGACGCGTTTAATTTCCCAGTATGTGTTAGATTGTCTTTTTTGTTTTTTTCTTGCAAAAAGTGACAATTTTTTACATAAGAGAGTGTCCAATCGCCAAAGCTGGATGATTATGCAAGGATAAGTACCTTATTTTTGCCCTTTCAACTTCACCGAAAATTCTATTTAATAAAATATTGTTTGTTCTGCTGAAAATTTGTATTTTTTGTGATTACACTTAGAAGATGATTTGCTAACGAGGAATTCAATTCTTAATCATGAAAGATTCAAACTTTCGCCAACGGTCATGCCTTGCTAAAAAACCAGTTCTCGTCCGATCGCAGAAGTTAAGCAGCGCTGGGCGCGACTAGTACTCGGATGAGCGGCTGCCGGGAATATTTCGTGCTGGTGGCATGTTGGCGGGAGACTGGTATCGTTCTGTGTATTCACGCTAAAGCGTGACCGTAATAAACTCATCGCTTACCTGGGGGCCTCTCGGCAGAGTGCCAGTTTCTCGGCTGTTCAAGCTTGAGTGATTCTGTCCCTTCCGCCGAGCCTCGCACGACGCAGCAAGACGACCAATCAGCGGTCCTGAGTGTTCACCTTCGCCTAGTCAGTCGTCGCTCCAAATCTTGTTCGAACTGGATTTCTAATTGCTTCTCGCTTGAGGACCACAACCCCAGGCGAGCGATGAGTGTGTGACTCTTTATGAGTTACGCTTACTCCTTGACGGATTATGGATTATTTGTACAAAAAGAAATTGTTCGATTGTCTCGTTTGTTATCGTCTATAAGATGTAAAAAACATGAGCAAATTTTCCATGTTACAAAGAACTGATGAATGTTCATCTATCATAGAATAAACTACTCATTATGTACTATTTTGATGTAAATTTTTGATACCTTTGATTACCACTGTTCTTCCTAATGAACTCTGTTTCGTAAGTTCAGCATTTGATGATGCTCTTCAAATCTGATCTATATTAAAATAATAACTGACTTCAAATGCTACATTGTTTGAAATGTCTGTTATAAACTGAATCCATTCCGAACTGCATTCAATGTATTGAGACCATACTACTTCACAACATAGGAAATCGTAACCCTATGACTACTGCCAAATTGCTATAAACCCAAGTAAAAGAAATGTCAGAACAACATAATCTCGACTTGGAGCATAAAAATCTCGTAACTCCGCAAATTTCGAGCGACTGTAAGTATTGGACACGGAGGAACTGGAAGACTTTGAAGAGTCCAGCTGGTTTTCTTCCCGTACCATTCACCAGTAAATTTTACAGGACTGCGTCTCAGGACATAATAAATTGCTTTATCTACCTATCTGTCGATCCATCTCTGCTTCGTCTCTCCTTACCCTCCTACCTATTCTTTTTTATTCCTCCCTTTCTGTCTTGGTCACTCCTCAAGTGTATATCTTTATACGTTCAGTGATAAACTGAATCTCTTTCTTTTCTCTCTTATCATACAGTGGCTCCTCCTTCCTTCATCAAATCCTCTCAACCCTCAACCAGCATCCAGCACTCAGGAGCACGAGCTGACTGCAAAGCTCTCATAATTTCATCGCGTTCTACTTTATCGCGATCAAGAGAGAGACAGAGAAGGATTCAGAGAGAAAGAGAGAGTAAAATAGTCCGCCCTGTTACCGAATGACGTCATAAAGCTTATTTATACCCACGTGCGTGCTTCAGGCACCGTGTTTCACGTTAGAGTGCACGTTTCTGCGAGCACTTCCCACTCACCCACGCACACATTCATAAATATATGGTGTAGACATCAAAAGTCATATAAAGGTATACATTTTTTTGTTGACACATAAATGCAGATGGGTATATAAGTATATATACAATTAAATGTAAATCTATGTTTATATCGGTATAGAATAGTGGACAGATTGATGCATAAATGCAAACGTGGATAGATGTGCAATTGCGCAAATATATATAATTTCATACTGCAGGTAGAATCATGTGAATGCAATAATAAAAGTAATCGATAGCATATGACTGAATAAATTATATGTTGTGATTGTGTATACAGCGATATATATGTTATTAGGCGAAGTCATGTGAATGATTGCGTGCGTATGCTTGAGGAGGTTGACTAAGTAGAGTCCATTTGAATATAGAGCAATTTTTAACATGATTTATGACACCGTGAAAAATAGAATGTTTACTTGTCATTTTTGCATACATCTGTTTCTTCCCTTACATTCATAAATCTTTTCATGCAAGCTTTCGTGTTTTAATGACCTATGACCATTTGTGTTTCTTCCTCTCTGTGTGCTACAATTCATCTTACTTAGTAAACTTGTTTTGTTAATTAAAATCCTCGAACCATCTTGGGAAATTGGTCACACTCTTGTAAAACAATGTTTATTCCGCACTAGATCCTTTGAAAATCCATTCATCACTTACTTTGCCCATTTACATTTCACCACACGATCGGGTTCACTTTATCTCTATCCCTTTCTTGGTATGTCAAGGTTTCTCTGCTATACAGCATAATGGGTGCAAGCACAGAGTTCTGCAACACAATATTGTTTCATTTTTATTTGTTATGATAGCTCGTACACTGCTGATAATTTTTTGGCCGACATTTGTACGTCTGAAGATCTCTGCATCTATCTTTGCGTCAACAAAAAATAAACTTCCAGGAGACACGGAATCATCAACTTGTTCCATTCTCTCATCATTTAGGACACTGTCTCATGATCAAAACTTTATTTGTCAAAGAGAGAAAATTTGCTATGTATATGTATATTAAACATACATGGGAAGATAACGCTCCCTTGATGAACAGTTTGCTTCGTATCAAACCAATCACTCAGTTAGCTAGTTATCCTTACACTTGCTCCACTATTATTATCAGTGGTGGATTTAAACAATTTGCCCCCCTAGGCAGTTGAGAAATGCCTCCCCCCCCCCAATCATATTGTTTCTCCGTATAAAGTTTAAAGTTTTTTAGTAGCGAAAAAAATCGATAATATGAAAAAATCATGATAATTCGGTGATTTTTAATAGTTCAATTTATTACAAATTTCAGTTCTTTTTTATTTCATTTTCAAGATGAACACCTATAATTCGAAGAATAGATTGTTCATATATTACATAATTTTACGGCGTGCTTTTTGGATGGAGAATTCATTCATTATCTTACCATTGTCCAACGAGCGCAAAATTTTCTCTTTTCAGCCCAGTCAATGGAGATCGAAAAAGGCCTGTAAATAGACAAAATTTCGGGGTCCAATTTTTTGAGGTAGAAAGTTTCCTTTCAGCGTCAAAATGAAGGTTTCACCTTCTCGCCCTTAAATTTGTGTACGCTAAATTCGGCATCTTGAATTTTCGGTTTTTTTCTGTTATATCGCATAATTTTCATTTTACAAGAAAAACAGTAGAAAACAAAGTTGTGAAGAATTGTATTTCCCACATTCTTTATTGGAATAATTTTCCCGAATTAATTATATTTATTGCCGATATCGAGCAAAAACTGCGCAGAATTGTGACATGGGTGCAGCTTTCTTAATTTTTCGGCCATTTGCATGAAAAATAAGTTTTATATTTGAATCACAAAGTTGTAGAGCATGAAATTTCCAATAACTTTTGTATCAGCAAGTTTTTTATTTCGGCCATACATGACGGTCGGGAACGCGCTCAACATAGCGCAAAGTGGAAAAAGCGACTCAACTCAGGTATACGTAGCGTATTTCCGAGAACGCTCTTCCGGATGCGAGACTCGTAATACGTCATCATGCGGCCAGATTCCCACCTTGCGCTATATTGACCGCGTTCCCGACCGTCATGTATGGCCCGTATAAAAAACTTACTGTTTCGAAAGTTATTGGAAATTTCATTTTCTACAACTTCGCCAAAAGAAAACTTCGCTGAATGAAAACTTTCTACGACAAAAAATTTGACCCCGGAATTTTCCCTTTTCAAATGTCTCTATTGACTAGGCTATCTATAGTTAACAACGCCAATAAATTCGAACGACCATTGTTGATCTGAAATAATTTTCAATGCGCTACAGGTAAGAAGAAAATCTTTCGCCACTGCAGTTTGTGACAGGCATGCAGAGAAACAATCTATATGCAATATCGACATTAGGAAGTACAAAATGGAGTTCATTTGCTTTGAAATATCGGAATGTTCCCATTGGTGTGAGCTGCTTAAAATTTTGATTGGCTGAGTAAAGATAAGCTTTGAAATGGATGAGCTCATCTAAGATGGATGTTCCCAGATCTTGCTCGAACGCCTCTTGTAAAATTTTTGCTTTTTCACGAATATCTGCATCATCCAAATTTTGAAATTTTGCCGCTACCAAAAATTTGCCGCTCTAGACAGCTGCCTACGTTGCCTGTATCATTATATTGCTCGCATTGCTCTTTGGAGCCAACTATTCACTCTATGCTCGTAACGAATTTCCCAAACTTTGGCTCGATTCATCTTGTCGCGAGTTTTCCGAAGATCCACGAAAGCACAGAAAACTCTTTTTGTTTTTTCTGAAACGTTTTTCTGTCTCGAGCTGAATATTACATGACCTAAATGATAGGAATTCTATAAACGGTATGCAGTTGGCTAATTGCTCCATAATTAGTACAGAACCTTGATCACCCTTTCCCTCGTAGATTGAACGATGATCGCCTTTCTTCAATCATTTGTGACTTCACCGTTGACAGCACACATGTTCGAAAATTCCTTCAGCCACACAAGTAAGTATCCGCCACCACTCTCGAGTATTCCAGTGGTGATAGCATATACACATCTCGGAAAACCACTCGTAATGTCACCCCTGTCTGAATCCCCATACCATTACACCATCAGCCTTCCTCATTCTCACTACATCAGTGCTAGAACTTCTACTCTTGTCTCCTTGACCCCTTTCCTTACTTGACTTACTCTGTTGACTTACTTTGTTCATTTGTGTTTCACCTTTACTTTACTCCTATCCCTTTCTTGGTATGCACAGCTTTCGCTGCTATACAGAATAATGGGTGCAAGCACAGAACTTTGTATCACAATCGTGTTTCCTTTGCACTTGTTATGACAGCTCGTATAGTACTCATAATATTTTGGCCCTCATTCATACGTCTAGAGATCTCTGCATCTACTTTTCCGTCAACCAAAATAAACTTCCAAGATACAAGGAATTATCTACTTGTTCTATTCTTTCGTCAGTTAGGACAATGTTGAATACTGTTTTCACGTCACTTCTTTCAATAAAAATTATTTTGTCATTTCCATGCTAGTCTTTAGACCCATATTCTTCATACTTGTATTCTGTCTACTCATCATCTCCTGCGAAGAATTCCCAATACTGCTGTAACGATCTTATCAGTTGCAAACGCAAGAAAGTGCTCTGTAACCGTCCCAAGATCAACATCTTCTTTTTCAAAGAGAAAAAATTTGTCTATGGATATATATATTGAACAAAATGAGGACATAACACTTCCTTGCTGAACGCTTTGCTTGATATCGAATCAATCACTCAGTTAGCCAGTTATTCTTACACTCGCTTCACTATCATTATATTGCTTGTATTGCTATTTGGAGTTTACTATTTACACCATACTCGTCAAGAATTCCCCAAAAATCGACTCAATTCTTCTTGTCAAAAGCTTTCCGAAGAACCAAAAAAGCACAGAAAACTTCCCCTGCTTCCCTTACTGATAAGAATTTGGGTTAATACTATTCACACAGTATTCAGTAGGCTGACTGCTCTATAATTAGTACAGTGACCTTGATCATTCTTTCCCTTGTAGACTGAACGATAATCGCCTTTCTTTAGTCATTTGGAACTTCACCGATGACAGCACACATTTCGAAAATTATTTCAGCCACATAAAAAAGTATCTGCCACTGCTGCCGACTATTTAAGTGGTAATATCATACACAGATCTCGAAGAAACGATACCATTACACCATCAGCTTTCCTCATTCTCACTACATCAGTGCTAGAACTTTTATCCTTGTCTTTTTGACCCCTTTCCGAAATAATTTCTTACTTCCTTCAAAATCATTTTTTTTTTTTTTCAAATTATTATTTTGCATTTTTCTATGTTTTTCAGCTTTAACTTGATCCTTGCTCGCTTTGACTATATCATTGCTTCCCTGTTCTCATCCCTGTCATTCCATTTGTCTCCCTTTTGGAGCGGCATTTGGAGTGTGCGAAAGTTTGGGTTCGAAAGAGATTCTTTGCAACTCATGCCGTTTGGTTCCAGGAAAAATAAAATCATTTACTGGAACATGCGTAACTGTGTCGTTCTTGGAAAAATTAGGCAAAAATGAATCAAACAAATGCTAATAGAATTATTTATAAGATTCTGCTGTAACGATCTTATCATCTGCAAACACAAGGAAGCGCACTTTGACGGATCGAAGATCAATACCTTGCTGAACGCTTTTCTTGATATCAAACCAATCACTCAGTTGTCCATACACCCTTTCACTTGCTTCAATACCATTATATTGCTTGTACTGCTCTATAGAGCTAACTATCTACTCTATACTCGTTACAGACTTCCCGAAGTTTGACTCCATCCATCTTGTCGGAAACATTCCGAAAATCCTCAAAAGCACGGAGAATTTTTTTTTCTCTCGAGTGTTTCTCTATGATCTGTCTCGAGCTCAATATATGAACGAAGCATGTTCTTTCTGACATAATTGCACAATAAACTTTGCAGATTCTTTCTTCAGTTATTTCCATGAACTTAACGATAAGAATGTGGGTCAATCTTATACACACAGTATTCGGTAGGCTGATTGCTCTATAAATAATAGTAACCTTAGTTGCCCTGTCCCTTGGAAATTGAACGATATTCGCCTTTCTTTAAGCATTTGGAACTTCACCATTGACAGCACACATATTCGAAAATTCATTCAGTCGCACAAGCAAGTATCCGCCATCGCTCTCGAGTATTTTAGCGGTGATATCATACATAAATCTCGAAAAAACCACTTTTACTGTCAGTGCTACAACTTCTTTCCTGTCTCCTTAACGCATTTACAAAATGATTTTGTATTTCCTTTCAAATCCTTGCGCATTGTTTCAATTTTTTCAGCTCAAACTCGATCCTTGCATCCCTCACAACTATTATATTCAATTTTTTCGGGTACGCTTTTTTTTTCTTGTTGACAACAACGCGGGTGTCATTCCACCGAACATCTCCTGTCTGCCTTTTGGGGTGGCATTTGGAGTGTTTAAAAGTTTTATTTCGAAAAATATTCTTTGCGACTCATGTTGTTTGGTTCTGGATAGAATAAAAATCATCTACTGGAACATGCGTAACTGTGTGTTTCCTAAACAAATTAGGCAAAAATGAATCAATGAATTGGACTCATACCGAATCTTCGAAAGAAGAAAATTTGAATAACTTTAGTTGGAAAATCAATGAATCTATTTCTGTTTCCGCCATAAATCATTGCACGTAAAGGTTTAATGAATTTTAAGACAGAATGTACGTAAAGCACATTCTTAAAGAAAGAGCAGTTAATTATAAACCTGATGACTCAATGTAAATTTTTCCTTCTTACATCATTTTGTAACTGATTATATAGTATATGGCCAATAAAAAAATCTAAAGAAGTATTAAACGTTATACAGAAATAGACATGCTGTAAGAGTACGTTAACTATTTTTTTCTATACCAGTTTGGTTCAAATATTAATTAATAAATAATTTTTACATTCTCATTCTGAATGAGAAGGTATTGGTTTTATGTGAAAATTGACTTTCGCGGATTTGATGAAAT
>WSXT02093568.1:0-11649 GCA_011762715.2 Neuroterus valhalla
GGGGGGGGGGTTGTGCCCCCCCGTTTTCTAGGTATTTTTGTGCATATTTTTATGAATGACCTTTTCTCTTGTTTCTCTGATACCGTGAGCCGTTAGCCCCCCCCCCCCCCTTCACCTTTAAAATACCTTCCGCGGCCCCTGACTTCTATGAAAGCGTTGTCCCGAATCATAAATGAATGTTTCTAGATATTTAATTTTTGTATCTGAACTGAAGTAGGCTTAAAATGAATTGGAAGTATCCAACTTTTAAAATCATTCTATAAATTTCTATGTAAGCGTTTTCATAATAATTCAGTAGTTATCTTAGGATAAAGAGAAGCTTTGACCAATAAATATGATCATTTATGTACAATAGATAAGATTACTGATTATTTTCGTGGATTTCTGACAGCAAGTAATCTCCACAGATTACTGGAAATTGGTGATCGCATTATATGGAATTCTTAATTATACAACAAAGATTATATTATGATATTCTAAGATGAAAAGGAATCAATATTAAATGGTATTATTTATTATTTCAAAGTACGTTAACAACAGTTCAGCAGCTGCATACGATTCTCAAAGTAACAATATTTTCATAAATTCATTTTGCGTTGTTACACAATAAACGATATCTCCTAATAATAACAGTTCCTCAAAAACATTTACAATATACAAGTAGCTTTTCAATTACAATAAATATGGGCTACAAACTAAATGTGAGATACAATAATTTTTTTGAGTCCACTAATCTAAACGAAAACTGCAATACAGTTGAACATATTCTAATGTACATGCGTTTTGTTCAAGCTAATATTTAATTATTACCAAGAAAAAATCTAAAACAAAGACCTGTTCAGTCATTTCTATTCAATTTATTATATTATCTTTCCTTTTGTTGAACAAAACGATTTATGTCTTTTTACATTCTGAGATCACATTTTAAAAATGCAAAGCAAGGAATTAAGGAATATTAAAAGGATTGTAAAAAAAATAAAATCCCTTGTTTTGAATATTCAACAAAATTCCGAATAAAATCAAAAGAACAGATCCTGAGTAAGAAGATTTTATCGATAGAAAGACAGTTTTGCGACAAAAGTATTCCTTTTTAAATTTCGTCGCATATCTATTCCAAAATCCTAATCAACTCATTATTAGCGGGCAAGAAATGCGTTTCTGAATAGATGATAGGATCAGTAACGACAGATTAATTTGACGAATCGCAGTAACACGTTTCTTACACTATACATTAACTGAAAAAAAGAGTTCTCTGCGTGAGGCACATAATATTTACAATTAAGTGAAACTCGGCGTTCAATATACAAACTGTATACATAATATATATATATGTATAATGTATACTTATACCTATATAAATTTGTCTCATTTAAAAAAATAAAGTGCATTGAACGTGAAAAGAGTGTTTTATCAAATTGGCTTAAAGTTTCTAGTTACTTGTACCTTCGTAAAGCACGAAAGACGGTACCTTGTTATTTGCAAATAATATTACAACCGTTGGTTTCAGTTTTGAGATCCAAAAATACAATCGAATTCGCTTTTTTCAACTCCGTCAATGCCCTTTTTGTCAAAAGTAATAACTCACTAACCTAGCGATATAAAAATAGAACTTTCTTTAAAATACCTAACGCTCTTTGACACCGCGTAAAGATAGGAAGAAACTTTTTCTTTGCTCTATTAATCAAGATTAACTTTCACTCATCCTTCAAGTATTTATCATTTATCACACTTCATCGCACAACATTAGGAGCATGAGCTTTTCATTGCCCAGGAAAGCTCTTTGAGTCACGCTTCTCGTTTTAAAATAAACCAATTTGATTAGCTGCACTTAGCTATTCTAAGTCTCAAACATTAAGCTGCTGAAGGGCGCATCTTTGGTCGGTACAGCACTTAATTAAAACATCAACAGTTGTACGCACATTATTCTCTCTATTAACTGAAAACGGGATTCCGAGTATTCAATGTGAAAAACTGGAAGTTTATTAAATGCTCGTTAGTCTTTGGATCAAATATTCATCATTGACTTCAAGCTTCGTAAAGAGAGTTTAAAAACTATGCTTCTTACATTCGTGAAAATCTATTATTTGAAGAACAATTATTTTTATTAATAATTAAAATTACTTCAAAAAGAAAACTAGAATTATTCACATTGAAGACTTGGGTCTGCTATGAAGTATTTTCGATTATGATACAATAAAAATCGAAGATTAATAGTAAAATATTAGGGGCTGCTCTTATATTTTAGAGCACCCCTATTTGCAATTTAAGAGTGTCGATAAGATCGAAGAAAAATTAAGTAGTGAGAAAGCGACGGAGGTGAGCGTCATTCACATTATTGAACGTTCCAAGGGAAAACGTTTATGAGCTTTCTAACGATGATCTAGTAACTCTTGAGAAGGAGAATTACATATCACCTTGTTTGAGGCAAATCTCGGGTACATTATAATTATAATAGTATTGTAAAATATACATTATACAAAGTACCTTGCATTTCTATCGCACTTATTATAAAATTTTACTCAAATTATTGAGCCTAGGTTAATCTTATCTAGCTAGAATATTTAATCAAGATTAACTTCTTTTTGAGGCGCTACATTTTAGGAAGATTATAAACAGGAAATATCATACAATCACCTCAGGGTTAAATATTAAAAAAATGGAAAGAATCATGAAAAAGGTGGATATAATTAAAAAGATTTTACTTAATACTTGGACAATCATTTTAATGTTTTCTAATTGTGGGTCAGTGAAAATCCTTGTTTTTTGTGAAAATTTGTAAAACTGAATTCACTGGTTAACAATTCTTTTCCTTAGAATAATTGACATTTCTAATTCAATTAAGTTAGGGCCAAATTATCTCAAATTTTGGTTTCTTCAAAAAACAATAAAAGATGTTGAATTCCGTAATAAAATTCATTTCAAAATAACAGCTTCAAAATTGATCAATTTTGTTCAATCGATTGGCTTTCCCATCTAATATGTTCTAAAAACACATCTGGGTTCACTTTCGTTACAATCTCATGGGAACACACTGTGCCATCAACCTACGCAAATTCACGGTAATTTAAAATACAGTCTCAGTCTACTTAATTTTCTGGGGGACTGGATACAGAAGATCTTTGCGAATTCTCGTTTTCTATCCTACGTTCACAAATCGCACATTACCTTATTTTTATGCAGCCAATTCGAACAAATTCTCGTATTTCGTAAATTGCCCTATTCATCTTTTTCCAGACGAGCAGCAGTTCAGTGCCCAGCGTAATTTTCTTCGCTTTTTAGGCATTTTTGATATCGCATGCTCCTCACGCGTATCAAATAATTCGTAGAATGGATTAGCATCGTCCATCGGACGTATAAATATTTGGTCGAGCGTGAGAATATTCTATAATAAATTGTAACAAAAATTTAGAACTGCCCTTTGAGCTTGAGAATTTATCTTCAAATGCATTTAGCTTGAAACGTATATTTATCAAATTCAACATGGAACACGCGCAAGGCACTGTGTTTTTATTTGCCTGTTTCTCTATCACATTTGTTAGAATGATTTATTATACTTCTTAATGAACATACAATTAATGTACAAAGCTAGCACCAAACTAGTGTAGTCAGGATCAGTGACTTGTCATAAGCATTATAAAAGCAAGCGAACTAATCACGATTAGAAAGTGAGAGATGAAAAAGTGTTTGGATCTTGCATTATTTGATCTTCTTGAAATGCTCAAGTCCGGGATTTTTCTTGAAATTGAATAATTATTAAGTACTACATTTATCGCGATGAAATTCGCAGAGCTTTTAATTGGAAAGTATGAACAATGTACACATTACTCCACATCCGGTGTATGTAAATTAGCGTCGAAGATTGTAAAAAGCACTCGATGGGTCAGAAATCGGATCACTTAGTGATTTAACTTAGTAATCATCTAGATTTTAAGATACTGAAAAGTGGATTTGTAGCTCGGGTTTTGAATGGCAAGCGTCGTTGAAGCCATTTATGGTTCTAAAAACTCGTTTCATTCCAAGTTCTAGTTCATAAATTGCACTAATGTTAAAAAGTTTTAATTAAAAGTATGTAGTATTTTAATCCGAAGTAGAATTAGTCTTTCGTTTGTTATTGACATTCTCAAGTACAAAATTCATTCAAGCTATTCAGAATATTCCAAATTTTGAGCAGTTTAGATCTACCTAATTTTGTTTATAATTTAAGTACTATACATACATGAATATCACGAGGTATCAAATTCAACAATCATTGAATACTGAAGTCAGAATGTTTTCAGACCCTGTTGTTTCTCATACATTTACTTCCGCAATCAATTGTCTTATTCTCAGATAACTGGATTGTTGATTCAAGTTTTCTTGTGTCGTTTGCGAATTCCAAAGCATCGCGATTGAAACAAATTATCGTCTGGCAGTTTGATCAATGGATCGAATTTCTTAAATGTAAGTAAGTTTCTCAACTTCCCGTTTTGCTTATGCGATAATAGTGAATACAGACTGAAGCTCTTGAAATAAAGGAAGTTTCGATGTTAGTCGTGACACTAAATGAGGCTTCATTAATTTGAGAGTGTGATCGAGGTTTTGTTATTGGATTAACTTTAGATGTTCATATCGTAGATGTGAGAAGAGGCACCTACCACGGAAGGCATCTGGCAACCACGTCGAACCAGAAGTCGAACAGACGGTCCACCGTTTCGAATAATTTCAATTGCTTCGGTGTGCGTCATATTCTTTGTGTTGATACCATTGATTTCAATAATCTGGTCGCCGACCTGTTGAACGTGAAAAAAATTTTCGCTGCATATAATGTGACTTTGAGATAAAGAATTTATGATTAGAATATAAAATTAAGCACCAAATTATTTCAGGACGGTTACTAACATGAAAAATTAATCACGGTCAATCGAAATTCAATCTGTTTAAATTAAAATTCTTAAATTTAATTTAATTTCATATTAATTTGTAACGATTCAATTCCATAATGATCGAAATAATTAAAATGGATTCCGAAGAGTATTCAAAATTGCACATTCAAATTTAGAACGTTTCAGACTGACCAATTATCAATCAAGAGTCTTTGAAAATTGTGATCTTAAGTTTTCATTTCCAGCTTTAAATATACTGAACACTTTTTATTCGAGACAGTAGTAATAATTCCACCAATAAAGCCAAGTTTAACTTTAATATTCAAAAAGCTGTACAATTTTGAACATAAAAATGGTAGGTGAAATTTGAATATTCCACATTCGGAATGTCATTTTTATTAATAAAAATATTTACAAGTAAGCTAGAAATATTCAAAATTATACAATTCTCTAATTATCTTAAATTTGCTGAAAAGTTGACACTCTTTAAATTCGAATTGTGAAATCGGAACATTTTTTATACCGTAATCATTTATTGTTCAATCAATTTCAATAGAATCGGTAAAAATTGATTATTGTCGACTTGAATTTTTTACTTTTCCAAATTTGAAAATAAACCTCAGATAAGAATGCGAGATGGAACGATAGAAATTTGGACCTGAACTTAGAACGTTCCAAATTTCAACGGAAACATACAACTGTTGGGGCATACCATTTTAAATACTGCCATTTTGAACGATTCCAAACCAAACCGTTTTGAATACTTGCTCGAATGAATTGCAATATTATCATTGATAGTATTATTGAAGAAGCATTGCAAAGAAAAGATTGTTTCTGAAAAGAAAAGTTAGAACATTCGAAATATTCTTATTGAAACACCTTTTTTTACCAAACTTTCTTCTATTATCGTATTAATTAATTTTCGCACAAAATGTAATTATACTGAATATAAGCTTGTTTTGTCGTATAAAGATTTTCTCAAATTTCCATGCATCCAATCTTAAGAATTGAATACAGCAAACTTGTAGAGAATATTTTTCTAGGGAAAATAAGCTTGTGTCCAAGAAAAATCCATCACTATTGGAAAATTGGTAATAATCGACAAGGAAAAAAAGTTCGGTTGAAAATAAAAGTTTCTGAAGAATAATTTTTGTATTTGCCATTTTTTTCATGAAAAATAACAATTCCTTTTCACAACATTACCATCAATAAAAATATTGTAATTTTTGAGGGTAAGATTAAATGCGTTTCTCTCGAGCCTACTTTCCTGCACGAAATTTACAAAAGTCAAACTTTGCTTAGAATATTTGGTCTAATTATGAATTTATGAATTTTGAAATATCTGAAAATTTAAGATAACTCAATAGCTTTAGTACGAAACTCAACTGTTACGGCTATCGATTCGATACTGTACAGCTACAAAAGTTTCAATTTAAAAATATTTCAAATTCGAACAAGTTTGAAATATCAATATTCTTGATGTTCAAAAGTTAGTTATTAGTAGGTTTTGAATACGAGAGCTCAATTTTGAAAATATTTGATTAATTTAACTTTACAATAATTGTAAAACGCGTTTCAAGACAAAATATTAGTCTTGAAACATATTGCTGTGAACATTGTTCCACTTCAAGTACTCGTAATTTTTTTTCAGGACTTCAAAAAAAGTATTTAATAATATTTTTATTTGAAAATGAACGATTTGTAATTGAGATCGAAAAAAATATGTCTAGGAGCGAAAGAAGTTGGAATTACATATTATAAATTGAAGGACTCCAAAATGTTCCAAATTGATATTTTCAAACTCAAGAGTTTCAAATGGAAATCGTTGAAAATTGCGACATTTGCTGTGCTCGGAAAGCTTTTCTACTAAAATTTAACTAAATTCCCGGCCGTCCTCGTCTTTTCAAGTCAGCGTCCAAACTGCATTTTTAAATCTAATTATTTTAACATAATGAAAAAAATGCACAGGGTGACGATTTGACGGACGATTTCAAATTCCCGGTTGAATCCATTAAGTTCCAAGCGAAAAAACTTAAAAACCCTAATTTTCTACACAAAAAGTCATTTTTTCACAAAAATTGGAACATTTCAATTCACAAATAACATTATGAATCTTCAACTGAATCAGTAAAATTTCAAATCAAGAAGATTCATTTTCAACCAAAATGATGAATATTTAACTGAAGCATTCCATATCTCAACCATGGAAGGTGAATATTCAAACAAGAATATTAAGTCTCAAATACAAAGAATGATTTCCTGACAAAAAATATAATGTTCCAACAAAATTTTTGTATTACGAACTGAAAAATAATGATTTCCAAGCAAAAATGGAACAGCATCATTTTTAGTTTGAAAAACAAATTTCAAACCGAAAATAAGAGTTTTTGATTAAAATAAAAAACCTTTACCTCAAAAAGTTAAATTTTAAAACGGATTAATCAAGTTTTACCAAAGATGATAAATTGTCGATCAACTTTTCAATTCCGAAAAATTGATTTTTAACCAAATAAATGAATTTTCAACCATAACTATGAAATTTTTAATTGGAATAAGTTGAATGATTAGTTATGAAAATTACTTATAACAAAGAAACTAATTTTCAAACAAATTGTTATATTTTCAAACAAGAAAATAATGATTCCCAACCGAAATGGAACACTATCATTGTTGGGTTGAACATTCAATGAATGAACAAGAAAATTAACTTTCGAAGGAAAAGATAATTTTCTACCAAAAAATCCATTTTCCAACAGAGTTTCACGCAAAATAATTTAATTTTCTATTCAGAACGACAAATTTTCATCCAAATTGTTGAATATTGGACTAGAAAAGATTAATTTTCCACTAAATATGAAACAGTTGAATTTTTAGTTGAAGAAAATAATTCTCAACAAAAAAAATGAATTTATCGGTAAAATGATGAAACTTCAACTGGAATGGATCCTATTTTATGCGAAACAGAATAAGTTTTACCCATAAAGCTTAATTTTCTACAAAAAAAGGCAAATCCCAAACTAAATATAGATTCTAAAAAATAGTTCAATTTTCACATTCAAAAATCAATGTTCAGCTAAATACTTGAATTTTTCACCAAGAAAAGATGATTTCATTTTCAACAAAGTAGTTACATTTTCAACCAGAGGTGGATTTCAAATTAAAATAATGCACCTTCAACTAAAAACTTTGGTTCCAAACAAAAAAGTTCAACTCTTAATCAAGTTGTTGATTTTTTAACTTAAAAACAATAATTTTAAAAGGAACAATCTATCTATATTACAATTCAGAAATAATTCTTCTTTTCTTCTTCGAAGTAACTTCCTCATTCAAAATTAAGAAGAGGGGACTTTCAAAGTGTGACATTCGAATTATAATTATTTTTAAAAAGTTCCGGTTCCACGTAAAAAATTTCCTGTTCTGAGTGAAATTATATTTATCTACTGAAACTTCCTGTCCCAAAGTAAAAACTATAATTATTTTCTAAAATCCGCTGTTCCAAGTCAGATAAATAAGAAAAAAGTAAATAAAATGCGATAAATACATTTTTTTGAACAAATCGATTACATAATTCTTTCTGCATGTTTGGGCAATCATCGATTCGATTATTGAGTCAGCTAAAAAAATCTGAAAGAGCAACACATTTGCAAAACTTTTCTCTTATGATGGAAATAATAGTAATTATTTCTCTCATAAAGTATATAAGTATATTCAAAAATTTTCAAAATCAGACTGAAGAGTTGGCACATTTTTTAAATTAAATGATAAGATCTCTTTTTAATTCATAAAAAGAAAGCGGTAATTTCTCGTATTTTTAAGGAAAATTTTTCATTGCCTAGGTTGCGTCGAGTAAATTCCCGGTTTTCAAATCAATTCCCAGTTTTTTCCGGTCAATAAAATCCCTGGTCATTTTCCGGTTTCCCGGTCAATTCGCAACACTGATGTACTTACCCTAAGTCTGTTGTCCACGGAAGCAGGACCGTTTTCTGCTATTTGCAAGACAAACAGTGGCATGTTTTGAAATTCACGTCCACCGCGTATACTGAAGCCGAAGCCTCGAGTTCCCCGCGTCAATTCGACAGCGTGATATTGACCACCATCTCCATCTCCTGTAGACTCATCCTGAAGAAAAAATTTGTTTTTATATTTGGAAGAATATGATTTTGCTAAACTTTCAAGGAAAACGATAACTAGAATATTGAATCGTATTAACCTTCTGAGAAAGGGACGTGCTGCTGCAACAATCATCCAATGGATAGCCGATCGTCAAAGTCACCGAGTACCCAGAATCTTTGATCAGGTTTACGATGTCCTTATGACAGACGTTCGTGATATCAACGTGATTAACTGCGAGTATGTGATCTCCAACATTTAGTTTCCCGCATCTTTCAGCTGGAGAACCTTCAATAATTCTACCGATTGTAGAACCAGCTTTGTTGACGGAAGAAATTATAACGAATCCAAATCCCTCATTCTCCATTCTGGTCACAGCAACGTCGTAAGGATACTGGATGTTCATTTGTCTGCCATAGGAAGTCTGCATGTTGTCCTGTAGATGTTCCTGAATGTTGACACGCCGACGGATCCCTAATGTCACTACTCCGTTTTGAGCAGCGGCTATCATTAACTGAACGACGTGTCGGTGAGAGGAATTCATCACACTCTCTCCATCGACGGACATTATCAAATCACCGGTGTTTAGTCGACTATCCATGTCTGCTGCACCTCCAGGTACAATGTGACCAACGGAAACCTGCTGAGCGTTTTATTATTATCGCATAATGTTGCTTTCTGTAGAGCTATTGCGGCGAATCGATCAGCGTTGGGGAAGTTCATTGATTTGAAAATTGGATCGATACAGTAACAGTACATGAAGTTACGTCAACTTTATTCTTAGAAACGAAATTCAAAGGAACTTCCCGAGGGATTGAACACTCAATTTTTCAGTGTAGACTAGATTTTGAGATATTCAAAAGATTCATAATACTTCACACAGATTTTAATGATTTAAAAAAGTTATTTTTTACTCAACTTTAGTTTGCTATCTCTAAATTTGGACAGGTTTCGTGAGGATTTTTTATATAAGTGTGCAGGGTGGCGATTCAGCGGACGATTTCAAATTCCCAGTCATTTCCCGGTTTCGACGGTAGAATTTTCCAATTTTCCCGGTCAAATAGAAGTATGTAACATATTCATATTTGTCGCAAAACGCTAATATTTATTTTTATTCAAATCTAAACACCCTTTAACACAACAGATCAAACATTACGAAATAAATCAATTCTAAAAAGAATACTCTAATTTTTAACCAAAAATATCATTTTTTTACAAAACTTGAAACAATTAAACTTACAATTGGAAAAATTAATCTGCGATGACAAAGAAAAATGGATTTCTAACAAAACACATCGTTTTCCAACAAAAAAAAAAAACTTTTAAAACTAATTATTACATTTCTATAAGAAATGATGGAGAATGAAATGGAATTGTAAACGTTCAACTGAAGTAGTTGAATTTTAAACCAGAAAGACGAATTTTGGAATGAAATGAGAAACATTGAACTAGAATAGTTCAATGTTTGCCAAAAAATTAATTTTCAACAAAATATTCGCATTTCAAAGTCAAAAAATGATTATTTTTAACCAAAAATGGAACAGTAACATTTTTGTATGAAAAACCAATTTCAAAACAAGCCTAAGTGTTTTGTAAGAAAAAATTATCTTTAGCTGAAGGAGGTGAGTTTTCAAACAGATAAATTAACTTTTACTAAAAAGATAAATCGTAGACGAAAATTTTATTACTCAAATTAGAAAAAAAAACAAAAAGGATTGGAATAAGTTAAATTTTCAGTTGAAGAAAAATTACTTATAACACCGAAAACTAACTTTCAACAAAAAAAACAATAACTTTTTAAACAAATTATTACATCTCTATAAGAAATGATGGAGAATGAAATAGAATTGTAAACGTTCAACTGAAGTAGTTGAATTTTAAACCAGAAAGACGAATTTCGAAAAAAAAAATGAGGAACATTGAATTAGAATAGTTCAATGCTTGCCAAAAAATTAATTTTTAACCCAAAAATACAATTTTTCAACAGAATGGTTCGAGTTTGAACCATAAAAATAGAAATTTCGAAACAAATTATGGAATAGTGACATTTTTGGCTCAACAACCTAATTTCAAACCAAGCATAAGAGTTTTTAACTAGATGAATGTTCGACCGAAATGTAAAATTTTTTTTAACAGATGTGTGAGGAGATTCAAAATTGTGTCTTTCTCTTCTTTCTTCGACCGTTGTTTATATATCATTCAGTGCTAGGTACTTGTTTTGGTCTTACGGTCCAATAAATACAAATTCAATGAATAAAACGATTTAAGGTTGTTGTTTCATAGTTTTTTGTATTTCAAATGAAAAAACGAAAAATATACGTTTAACGTTTCGGCACTCACTGCCGGCCTTCTTCAGAATAACAATCTGCGATACGTAGTCGAATGTTCATCGTTTAAAATCGAATCCGAAGTCAAACATGTTAAAAAACATTGCGTCATTTAAAAAAGTTAAGTTTTTTTAAAAATATTAAAAACATCTTTTTGGAACCTCAAAAGAACTAGAGAGGTTCCAAAGGAGCACAAAAAATTACATTGTCAAAAATACGGAAACACTGTTGCTTTCGTAAGCATAACGTATCACTAAGGTAGAGTATTAGTAGAGTATTAGTTCTACCTTAGTGATACGTTATGCTTACGAAAGCAACAGTGTTTCCTTATTTTTGACAATGTAATTTTT
>WSXT02093579.1:0-11649 GCA_011762715.2 Neuroterus valhalla
TTGCGCGTAGTGGTATCAAGGGCTCTGAGCTCGCTCTTCGTCCATGGAACCACCCCAAATGAATAGAGTAGAACTGGAACGGCAAGCATGTTCGTCGCAGATGTCTTGTTCAACGACGACAGCTTTGACGACCAAACTCGGCGGAGCAGGTGATTGTATCTGCTATATATATACATATAGAGGAATGTCTTCAGGGTTGGGTTTCTGTCAAGGATTGGACATCAGCGTTGTACAGACAGGTTTCACCAACTGTAGACAGCTGTCTACACCGCGTATATTACAGCTGTCTATATTTCTACTCCACTTTCTGCTGTCTGACTATAGTGTGCGTCGTACCTATACTCTATAGTCAGATTGCGGAGTAAAGTATAGACAGCTTCAATATACGCGGTATAGAAAGCTGTCTACATTTTCTGAAACCTGTCTGTACAACGCTTTAGGACACTCCTTTATTTTGAGGATGACACTTCGCGCCCTCTATCTCGCAGTCTGGTATTACTGCTTTTGGTCAATGCTCAAGCAAGTATATATTTATAATGTTAAAATGTTACGTTGTTATGAAGTTGAAATTCCAACTTGTTGCTCTCTTGAGTAAAGAAATATTGGTTAATGCTTGTAGTTAGGGTTGGGACTTCTTCGTAGTCGGGGTTGGTACATATCATTTTTCCTTTCAACCAGGAAAATTATTCTTTTCCAACTGTTTTCAAGTCCGTCAAGAATGGAAATGATACGTTTTTCTTGATAAAATAATTTCTAATGAATGAAATTCAATGAATTGTAAAATTAAAAATAAAAAAAAATAGAATCATCTCCGAAAACAAAACAAAAAATTTAGTAAAATAATGATATTAAAAAAATAACGAAAATAAAACAATCATAACATAACATAATGGAAAATTACAATTCCAAATCAAATTCGTGTCATAATAGAATCTGCCTGATGTGTCTACGTCAAAAGTTTGTGTTATTGAACAAATAAACAATATCATCCCATATTTGTATGAAAAAAAATTATTATGGCACAGATTCCGCATTTTTTATTTTTTCGTTTTATTAAAACTTCTTCTCAATAGTGCACTTATGTGCGCAAATTGCACAAAGAGCATCATTGTTTGAACTCAGATTTAAGTAGAAATCTTGATTTTTCCTGAGTTTACTGAATAGGAAAACGGGAATTTCATTTTTTTCTGAATTTTTTCCAAACTAACACGGTAAATAACGGCTCTCTAATTATGCTCACATTGATCACACTTGGGTAATGAAAACTTTTTGATTTCCTGATGAAATGGATGAGGAGGTAGAAGGAAAAATGATGTATTAGCAGGAAGCTATTTAGTTAAGATTTTTTCGAAAACATACACGTCACACTTATCATACCAAATATTTTCAATAGTATCATGCTTACGTTTGTAATGCAGGAAACCAAGAAACGCATAGAGTAAAATTTCCGTAAAAATCTCCATTCTCTCTGAGTTTACAAAACAAAAGAACAGAAATATGTATTTTTTCAATTCCGTTTGAACTGACGCGATAAATGACTGCTGAATATACTTATTACCATTACATTTAGGCTAAAGAAACACTCCATCGGTTAATGAAGATGAATATAGTTGGAGGGGGAAGATTGTTCGTCCTGTTTCAAAAATATTTCCTCAATAACTTAGTTCATAGCTCATATAACCTTCAGAAGTATTGTGGATCTCTTGTATAAAAGTCGAAGTAGAGATGGAAATTGGAATGTGCTAGTAAGAAGCATAATAAGAACTATACCGACAAATTTTCTCTTATGTGTTGGATATATATGTAACCCGTATCTGAAATATGTACGTATGTATAACTGATACGAAATTGTTTATTTGAGATAGTGAGGACGCAGTATTGTGGAATTTATAAGTAGGCTGCGTCATTTCACGGACACAAACATATAGTATTTATGAGCTATTGCTTCGAATTGAAAAAATTAAAATTATTTTAATTATTATTCATAGTAATGATTTTCATTTATTAAAATATTATAACCATTATTAGGATTGATGGAAACATTTTGTCCATGCTAAATTATAATCTGCTCTTCTAAGATTCTGACGTAATGATAAAGATTATTGAATCAAAACTGTTTCGAGTAACTAGCAGAAGATGTATCCGTATCCTTGATTTTATCGGAATCATGGAATCGATAAAAATGATGCTTATTGAATCGAAAATCGGTTACATCATATTTCAGGGTTGAGAACTCGTTTTTTTGGTTCGGAATCCATCTGATCTGCTAAAAGTTGGTCTTTTTTATTACAGGGAATCCCTCTCAAGGTTCACAGTTTATAATTGCCGGAGGAAGATTGAACAATACTCTGGGAATTCAGATTTTTTCCTTTCAAAATATAAATATGCTAATGAAATTCAACCTTACTTCTATTAGGATCGTCTTCTTGACATGATGATTCAACAATATTGTTGACTCTTCGTCATTCTAATTAGGAATCTCGACTATATTCTTATGTTTGTAAACTATTTGACTAAAATCGAGTTTCGTGTTAGAGATCCAATAATTTTCGTGAAAAGTTCCACTTTTTTATGAAACCTTAACTTTGTTCTTCGAAATTCGTCATTCTGGGTGAAAAATTAGACGCTATTGTTGAAACTTTGTCTTTTCGAGTTGAACTTCAATCATTCGTTTGAGAACTTACTATTTGGTAGAAAACTTATATTACCGTATTTGCAAATTGTCTTTCCTTTTTACAATAAAACCAGATTAGAAAAATTTAATTATCCGATCTCTAAGATCCTGTTAACAAGGCTGACTGCGTGGATTCACGAGACAAACATTCTCCTGGAAAACCAGGCTGGTTCTAGGTCTAAGAGGAGTGTTGTATGCCCTATTCTTGCCATCAGTTCTTCAATTCAAATAAATTCGTCCATCCCAATGCGCAAAATCTTTGCTTCGTATACAGATTTGAAAAAGTATTCCGATTCAATAAATCACTGACATCTATAGCACAAAATTCCGAGGATAGGCATTGGCACTAAAATAAATATGATTATTATAAGTCTTCATTGTAATACTTACATGTATATCCGTCCCGACAGAAGTCGGACAGAAGTAGTTTGACATTGTTAATAAAGGTAACTTGTTAAGCGCTTCGAAGTGAGATCCTTAGTCTCTTCCTTTATAAACTTTTCAAAAGCGATTTGGAAGAGCACTTATGAAATCATTGCATGCATGAAATTTCTATTGATATTCTATGTGATGCTATCCTGTTTTATTATTCGGATAACACGGTCGTGCTTGATCACTCCTAAGCTTATTTACATTTGGAAATGAACCGAATAGAAAATTACTGTATGAAAAGTGTCCTAGAAGATTCAAGACATTAGCCTCAAGACTACAATGCGACTCGAAGTATAAATCTCCTGCTTGAGAATATATTTATTTCAAAAAATTCGAGACTAATATTGCTCGACTTGGATTTCGCATCATTTTCTGAAAACATGGGTCGATCCTTCAACAACTTTTTGAATACCTCTAGCGTTTTGGCCTTGAAATACATCTGAACTTGAATTGTCTCCAAGTCTCTCCAGGTCTTGAACTCTATTCGCACTGTCATCATATTCCTACTTGGATAACCTTCTTACTTAATTTCTATTATTGTTCAACTCAGACTTCTAGGCTCCATCAGGGGTTTTAAACGCCATGCAGAAAACAAATTTACTAACAACCCAGTCAGGCCTTCTGCCTCATGTGTAATTTCTCTCATTCAGTTTCAAAAATCGGTAAAGAGTGCACTTTTTCCCTCGCGTTTGAGACAAAAGCTCATAGTTCTGAAATGGCGTGCATTTCGAAGCAGCACATTGCAGCCCACCTCCTCGGGCTAAGCGTATGCTATATGGCAGGCCAGAAGACGCTGGCCTTTTCGCAAAGCCAAGTGAGCCTTAACTACTATGCCATCTAGCAGCTTGGCAAGCCAGACACGGATGGACAGAGCCATCCTTCTGAAGTCTTCAGTCCGAAGCCCAAATTGCGCGCCTCTTACTTTAAGGGTCAGGGGGAGTGTTGGTAAAAGCCTCTTTTGAGGGGATCCACATGTTGGGATTTTTTGCTGATTTGTATCAGAGTTCGAAGCGAAATAATGTATTTCACGGGGAGAAAGATTCCAAAATCATCATGTGCATTTGAAATTAGGAACTTTAAGTTTAAAGTTTCTCATATGTTCGTTGCTTGGTTTTATTTTTCATTCATCTCGTTCTGCAAATGGAAATGCAAAATATGTCTCTACAATGATTTTATAATACATCTGAAGAAATACATAAAAAGTTATTCTTTCTTCTCTTTGATTGAAAACTGACATATCAAGTTTTTACTCTCTTCTGCACACGATGATGTTGAAATTTATGAAAATGCTTCAGCAGTTTTCGTTCTCTTCATGAGTCATTTGAGTCTAAACATTTGGGTACGTGATGAAAAATTTCTCTGGTAACACTCGAAAACGGTCTTAATTCCAAAAACTTTAACATTATTTCTACCGTGAAACGCAATGGTTGGCTTTGATCCCCGAATAAAGTCAGCCAAAGCCTTCGCCGCATCATGGATTGAACATGGTCCAGAGAGTTTTGCCTCTTTCAAAGAATTTCTGAGAAAAGACAACCTATTCTATCCAGTTCTTGCTGCGTTTAGGAAAGCATTTTGCTTACATCTCTTATTCGCATTAGGTTGAACTGCACGGTGTTGTAACACTTGCCGTGAAATCTGCAGGCGCTCTGGATGTTTCTCGCACCTCTGTCGTCGTATTTTAATCCAATCCAGCACTCCAAACTCTAGAACGATCAGCGATGCTAACTTGACCGTTGACGGAAATCTCTGCATCTTCGATTATCTCAAACCGCAACTACAACGAAGTAAAGGTCTTGGGTTTCCATAGTTGTTGCCACGAGTATCGAGGGCAGGCTTTATCCACTAGGGATTGGAAATATTGCATCAATACTTCAATTATCGATATTTTTCATAAGGTATCGACGATTAAAATCGACGATACTTTCAAGAAACGATACTTCCAATACCGATTATTTTGAAACCGATACCTCAAGTATCGACCTCATAATTTTCTGGTTTTATTCAGGAACACAGTTTTTCAATACAAATTTTCAGCGTAACTTATTAACTGTTTATAGCAGTTCAGAATTACAGTATATGAACCTGTAAGATAAGAGATGCCACCTTTACGAAAATTCAAGACTTCAAAATGGGAAATTCCACTAACATAAATAAGTACTATAACGACTGCTGCGTCTTGTATATTATATCATTGTCATTTATATTGGTGTTCGTCAGCATACGCCTGAATTCGCACAGTTCGTTTTCATTTGATCTTGATAATTTTGGTAATGTCGATATCGTCGCAGCAAAATTTATTTTGATATCATCTAAAAAATGCCAAAAACAGTTCCGGGTCGAGTATTGAGGGCGAGGGATTATTTCGAAATCTCATTAAAAAAAGCTAAATGTGAAATTTGTATCTCGTGAGCATTTTCAGCAGACGATTTTCCTTGCAAGCATGGATAAAAGAGTATAAGATCTTGCTGGTTGAAATACACGTTTTTTTTCTTTTTTGATTTGCATTGTATATTTTGAATCTGAGATTAATGAATTAAGATTTTTTCGAATTTTTGTTGGCATTTTGTAACCTACAGTCGACTAGCAAATACATCTGGTCTGATTCGATTAGCGATTTTCGATTGCAGACTTCTCAAGGATCTATTAACATTTATCATAGAATTATTTCAATTTTCTTCACACGATACGGATAATATCGTGGTATCGATTCTTTTCTGCTCGATACTTCGACTCGATATTTTTCGAGGCTACGATACTTTTCGATACCGATTCTCGATACTTGGACTCGCGATTCCCATCCCTATTATCCACTATTGCAGAGCATCGCATGCGACAGGTGAGGCTGCATACCCTAGGAGGTCACCTGGTAAACAAGAGACATTGTTAAGAATACCCGCACTAGTGCACTCCAGCTTTAGCATATTCTGTTATGCCTTTGTTTGGTGGTTACCTTTTGTACCCATATACAGCAGAAACTCTCGACACATGGACCAACGCAACCTGCAGACGCACTCAGTGGCCTCGTCATAGGCCCATAGATCCGATTCAGTTCTATTATCAGAAGAGAATAATTTACATTATATGTAATATAATATACCTACTAATACTCACATTAGTTCCCAAGTCAAATAGTGAGATACTTGAATAACCATGTTCTACTTCTTGAAACACGTCAATGATTGGTGACATTTAGAATTGCATTTCACATTAAATTTGAAACAAGAGCGACGGGCTGTACCGTATTGTTTCTGAGTGGCTCTGCAGTAACACTTTTCATGACCTTGTCCACCTCCTTATGACTGGCGAGACTCAGCTTCGCGTAATGTTAATAATGATTCATTCGGAACATCTTTGATTGTGACTGTTGTTGTACCTGCTAGATTCGAACAAATCAATTCATCTTCCGTACTGAGATTGAGCTGCCAACATTCTACGTGCATGATAATTGCACTTACTGCAAGCTACTGCTTCAAGAGATATCAACATCTTTCGATTACACACTATGCAAGTTGCAGAAAAATCATTGAGAATTGGCAGAGAAAATTGCAGCGAGTTAAATATTTACTTATCCTGATCAATATCGCATCCCTTTTGTGATGATTGCTCTGGAACTGTTTCATTCAACTGTAGCAATGTTTTCTCCAAAGCTTCCTCAGTACGCAAATCTTCCACAACATTGTCTGGTGAACAGAGGCTCTCTCATCCACAGTATATCCACAGATCCCAGTATAGCTTGATACCTTTCCTTCTTTCAGTATCTTTATATTGCATGTTTCACAGCACGTCGAAAATCTCTCAAATGCGCTTCGCGTTATTTTCCACCGATTCCAATATCATACAACTTATACGTCTTATTCAAATCGTGAAAGACTTTGGTGGGTATTGATTCTTTTGTTTCTCCTGGTCGTATACGTCTTTATTCACGGTTGCCTTTTTCCACTAGGGTTCCGGAACAATCACATTTGGGAATGTAGCATTTTTTTCCGAAGAAGAGTTGGGATTTTCTGAAATTCTCAAACATTATCTTAATTTTTCAGTTATGCGAAGCACTTACTGATTGGAGTTTATGTAAAAAATTTTCAACAACTCATCATCAGTTATAAAAACTTCTCATCTCCTCATGCTGGAACGAACCAGGGTTTTCTGAAATTTTTTACTGATTAGCAACTTTTCGATTACTCATATATGACGTATCAAATATTATCATAAGAAATTACTTCTCATCCACCTTTTACAAAGAAAGGCAATAATCAATATAAGTTGCAAATGTAAATAATTAAACATTTCCTTATTGCAGAAAACTATTATCCTAACAAAAAATTATTATCATTGTTGCCATCATACTATCACGTCATTTGGATTTATTATAACCAAGAATTTTTCGAAGAGAATGCTGCTTGAAATAACAATAAATTCTTGAAGAACCATTCACGTGTCGATCAATCGATAAGTAGTTCTCTTAGTTTACAGGGTAGAGGAAAGTTGAAAAATTCTAAAAACAGCTATTCTCTACCTGCATTGCATGAAAAAATAATTTTTTCCGAGAACAAGTTCTCTTCTGCGTCATTAGGATATTATGGAAGAATGAAGGGGGGGTTGAGTGATATGATTACAAAAATCCGAAAAAAATTAATTGTATTTTTGGCTCACCCTAGTAGTAGCCATGCATCCAGATTTTCGAGAAGACTTTCACGATAAGGATTCAGAGGTTTTCTTACGGAATGAAGACCCACCATCATGGCCGTTGACCATCACGCAGCACATTCTTGACACAATGTGGTTCTCTAATAAAGCGAAGAGGGGGATAAAGAAGAAAAAGAGATGGCTTATGGAATCAACAGTTTTTCGCTGACCGATCGCTCCTATTGGTTGATCTCCAAGTTCTTATTCAGGCACCTACTTAAGTCCAAAAAGGTCGAGACACCATACTTGCAAGAAACTGTACAGAAGCCTTATAGCGGTCTCAGGATGTTCCGTTCTCTTACCACAAAAAGGTGACCCTCCCGACCCTCGGAACTGCAGGCTTATGACATTTTCAAACACACTCAAAGACAGCGTCTTCACAGCCACCTTTTATAAGGGCAATTTGTGAATGGTTTAAATCCATGACCTCAAAGCTTTCGATGAAACCTTCTATAGGGTTATCGTCTGTCTGTTGAAAACATTGGAGTATTATCTACATAAAGTAAGATGCATGGAGTATTTATTGTTCCTTTCATAAACTAGCACTACAATCTCTTCTAGATAGTATAGTGTAACAACATTCAGCTTAACCTTCCAGAAAAGCATATTTCATAGTGACAGAACGAGTCTCCTCTTCTTCTGCATTATACTTCTATGACTGCCTCTTGTACTACGAAATCATCATAAAGACCTCCGTGGCATAGCTCATTATTGTAAGCCGCTCATATTTATGATATGTGAAGCCACACAAAGAACTCAACATGAGCGTTCCAAGGCAAATTTTTCGCGACGGGCAGCGAATCAACTATAGAACGCCGAAAAGGAGCGGTACGGCACACTTCGAAATAAATGATTCCGTGAAAATAGGAAATAGACCAATCCTGCCAACATAATATTGGAGATCGACTCAAAATCTATAATATTGAATCATAATCGGGGAATCCAATTTACAGACGCTGGGGCTGGTTTCTTCGTGCGGCGTCACATATGAAGGTCTAAGCTTCTGGAGGGAATATTCCAATTAGACTTTCAAGATATTCGGAGTGTGGACAAAAGGAATTGACATGAACTACGTATCAGGCGAGTCTTCCAAGATGTGTCTGAAGCGAAGTCGATTTGTAGATTCTCGCAAAGACCTTGAACCTGCAAAGAGTAGTGCTATTCGACCCATTAGTGCTGGAGAGAACTACAAATAACTATGTATGCCTGAAAGATGCATTCAAGACTTACCCTTGGTAAATCGAGCTTTCTAAAGCAGGCATATGCATAAATGTGGACCAATTCGTTCGTAAAATCTATCAGTATTTCACAATGTATATGCGACCGACATGTCTGTTGGCCCTGTTTTACTACCTGCTTATGGCACTTGACATCGGTACGAGTAAGATTATGCATTGGTGGATGTAAGCTTTCTCATCAGCTCGTTTGTTCTGCACTTTTGCATAACGACCCGTACAAGCGGATATAGAGTTATCAATCTCCAATGCCTCTATATCCAAATTATCAAAGATAAGCCAACATCATCGCGAACGGATCCTCTCCGGGTTATGATGGTAAGGCATCACAAAATGATTGGAAAAGAAATGCTACAGAACAGGCTGTCTAGCAGGCGACCAACACTTTCGGCCAATATCCCAACATCCAAAGAAAAGGCAATCTACATCTCTTACTTCTGGAAGCGGAGGTAGAAGAAGCAGAGGTTTGAAAATTTTGAAAACAGCTTGACGACAAAAGAGTGCACGGAAACATCCACAGAAATGTAAAAGACCCATCAGCATCGGAAGATCTAACGCTTGCTTCTTCAAAATCATCAGAACTAAATAAAGTCACATAAATTCTCCTTACCGCCTGCCAGGACAGTGTCCTCTCAACCTTGGCATACCGGAGTCGTATTCTATTTCAAGAGGATTTCGACAATAGGTGGAGGGTGTGTCAAAAACAATTTGAGCACCTATGCCACATACTATCCGAGTATCAAATACATAAAACTATATATGGGTCTAATAGACTCGTGAATTCAAAGATATGAAGGGCAACGCCTTTTGGTCTACGTACTGCTTGCCGATAATGTATTATCTTTGAAAGCCTGGTGAATGCCATGGTCAGGTCCTTGAGCTAGGTCCTTGACCTTAAGCATGTAAGAGTGATTGTTTCTTCAAAGTTCTGTCATCTCTAGATTCGTCGTTCTTCTTTCTTCGCAGTGCAGTATTCGCAAACTTAGCTTTTACATCTTATTCTAGCTTTGAATGCAGCATGAAGTGTTGCAAAGTTGTCTGGCGTTCTTGTCTGGCAAAAAAACCGATCAAGGCCTCCCTTTCAACAATTCAGCGGGTACAGTGGAATAAAAGGTGCTTTATGTCGCCCTAAACAACAATAGATAAATTTTAAGAATTCAATTTCATTTTCAACTGGAACAGAGTTATCTATATAATTAAACTCACTTTTGAAACAATCAACTAGGTTTTTGAATGTTAAAGATGAATTTTGAAGAAGAGAAATGTATTCTCATCCCCAAATCTGAATCTTTATTCAAAAAGATCCATCATTTCATACAGAACTTTCTCGATTTGGATAATGATGTAACAATTTTTTCGGAATAACTTTCTTTTGGTTGATCATTGATATGTTCGAATCAAAACTTGATCTCGTTTGGTTGCATGGAATTGTTAGTAATTTCAAGTGATAATTAATATTTGCTTAGGAATATCAAATACTACATTCTTTGTTGGGAATTTATCTTTTTTATTTAAAAATCAACCACATGCTTCGAAGCTACACTGCTTCGTGAGAAATGCTTTTTTTTGTTGTAGGTCCAATATTGAGGTTTAGAATTAAACTCATCGATTGGTTATTATATATCTTTTTGGTAATTTGTATTTCAGATTAGAAGCTTCACTAGGTTGGTGAAAGAGTATAACACTAAGTTATAAATTATGAGTTAAAATTGAATTTTTCTTAAAAACTTCTATTTCATAGAAAATTACCTTTGTTTAAAAAAAATTTAAATCGAACTTCTTCATGGATGATCCGTTTTTCATGCTACGAAAGCCATAAATTCTGTTGAAAATTTGGAGTTATAGATGTCAAGAACTTTCTTGGAAATCCATACTCTGTTGAATTTGACTGTTTGGAAATTCACTTTTTTATATCAGACAGTTTTTGCGTAGTGAAAATAAAAATCTTTCATTTTTATTGAGTGCTTCTATTATCAACCACAGAATAAGAATATTTCTACAAGTTGGGAATACATCTAGTTGGTTGAAAATTATTCTATCTCGATGAAAAACCTGGATATTCTGTTGAAAGTTCTTTTTTTTTGGGAATCCTCTTCTCTTTATTTTGAAGTCCTTCCTCTTGTTTACGATTTCAACTTCTTTCTCGAAAAAGCTTTCGACGTGTATGAGAGATTGGTTACATCCACTACTTACCCCCCAATCTCTCTCTCGCCCCCCCCCTCTCCGCCAAATGGATAATTCTGGTTCTTTTACGTTGGATTGAATTACCCTCAGGCTTACAAAATAGAAACTTTATCAAGTAATTATGATTTTTATATGAGCACGCACAACCCAATTTTCAATGAGAAACTTCTTTATGTCATCATGAATTTTTTCTATAGAACTATTAGGTATTTTATTCTCAAAATTTCAAACAATATTCTTCAATATTTTCAGCAATAGGACTTATTTTTCATAACCTAAAAGTCAATAATTATCCCATGAAAAAAAAACTGAAAGATTGGCCTTCGCAAAATTTATGAGATCTCCACGTTTTGAGACCTCCTGATTCCGGAAAAGTAGTTTTTACGTTCGTGTCTGTCTGTCTGTTGTCGTCGTCGTCGTCGTCGTCGTCGTCGTCTGAAT
>WSXT02093590.1:0-11649 GCA_011762715.2 Neuroterus valhalla
TCTCTTTTTTTTTTTTTTTTTTTTGGCTGTTTTTTTTGTTTTTGTTTTTGTTTTGTGTTTGGTGGTGTGGGGGAAGGAGGGGGGGGGGGGGGGGGGGGGGGGGTGGTGTGAATAACCACCTACACAATTAAACAGGGTATGTAATGGTCCAGAGGAAGGCAGAGTCGCTATCGATATGCTAAGGAATTCTGGATAATCGGGTGGATGAGATTCCCGCCTGAATTCGGTCGGTAACTTCCTCACCCTGCTAATTGTAATATTTTGCGTTTAATTCAGTGCTGCGTGACTCGATATTTTCAAGGGCTCAGTGTACCCGGAATGGAGTCAGTTTTTTAAAACATCAATTATTTAGAGTGGTCACAAGTGACCATTCTCGCTTAGTCACAGGGACGCCATGCGCGTCACGTTATATTCCGGATTTAATCGGAACACTTTCCTTCTGCACTTTAACAAAAATAATCTCATGTTCTAAATCTCGGACTCTTTCCAGAAGGAGCCAGACTATTTCCGGAAGGAGCCGGATGTACAGATTTCGGATTTAATCGGACTACTTCCTGTTTTCACTTTAGCAAAAATAATTTCAGGTTCTGAATCCCGGACTCTTTTCGGATGGAGCCGGACTGTTTCCGGAGTCTCGGTTTTTGAACAGACATTCCGGATTTATTCGGAACACTTTCCATTTTCACTTTAACAAAAATTATCTCAGGTTCTGAATTCTGGACTAGTTTCGGGAAAAGCCGGACTATTTCCGGAGTCGATGTTTTCGACCAGACAGATTTCGGATTTAATCGGACCACTTCCTGTTTTAACTTTAACAAAAATAATTTCAGGTTCTGAATCCCGGACTCTTTTCGGATGTAGCCGGACTGTTTCCGGAGTCTGTGTTTTTGAACAGACATTCCGGATTTATTCGGAACACTTTCCATTTTCACTTTAACAAAAATGATTTCAGGTTCTGAATCCCGGACTCTTTGCGGAAGGAGCCGGACTATTTTCGGAAGGAGCTGGACTCTTTCCGGAAGGAGCCAGACTATTTTCGGAGTCGATGTTTTCGAACGTACAGATTTCGGATTTGATCGGACCACTTCCTGTTTTCACTCTAACAAAAATAATTTCAGGTTCTGAATCCCGAACTCTTTCCGGAAGGAGCCGGACTATTTTCGGAGTCGATTTTTTCGAACGTACATATTTCGGATTTAATCGGACCGCTTCTTTTTTCACTTAAACAAAAATAATATCAGGTTCTGAATCACGGACTCTTTCCGGAAGGAGCCGGACTATATTCGGAGTCGATGTTTTCGAACGAACAGATTTCGGATTTGATCGGACCACTTCCTGTTTTCACTTTACCAAAAATAATTTCAGGTTCTGAATCCCGGACTCTTTCCGGAAGGAGCCGGACTATTTTCGGAGTCGATGTTTCCGAAGAACAGATTTCGGATTTGTTCGGACCACTTCCTGTTTTCACTTTACCAAAAATAATTTCATGTTCTGAATCCCGGACTCTTTCCGGAAGGAGCAGGACTATTTCCGAAGTCGATGTTTTCGAACGTGCAGATTTCGGATTTGATCGGACCACTTCCTGTTTTCACTTTTACAAAAATAATTTTAGGTTCGAAATCCCGGACTCTTTTCGGATGGAGCCGGACTGTTCCCAGAGTCTACGTTTTTGAACAGATATTCCGGATTTATTCGGAACACTTTCCTTTTTCACTTTAACAAAAATAATCTTAGGTTCTGAATCCCGGACTCTTTCCGGAAGGAGCTGGACAATTTCCGGAAGGACCCGGACTATTTCCGGAGTCGATGTTTTTGAACGTACAGATTTCGGATTTGATCGGACGACTTCCTGTTTTCACTTTTACAAAAATAATTTTAGGTTCTGAATCCCAGACTCTTTTCGGATAAAGCCGGACTGTTCCCGGAGTCTAGGTTTTTGAACAGACATTCCGGATTTTTTTGGAACACTTCCCATTTTCACTATAACAAAAATAATCTCAGGTTCTGAATCCCGGACTCTTTCCGGAAGGAGCCGTACTATTTTCGGGGTCGATGTTTTCGAACGTGCGATTTTCGGATTTGCTCGGACTACTTCCTGTTTTTACTTCTCCAAAATAATTTCAGGTTCGGAATCCCGGACTCTTCTCGGATGGAGCCGGACTGTTCCTGGATTCTACGTTTTTGAACAGACATTCCGGATTTATTCGGAACACTTTCCATTTTCACTTTAACAAAAATAATCTTAGGTTCTGAATCCTGGACTTATTTGGGGAAAAGCAGGACTATTTCCGGAGTGGATGTTCTCGAACGTACAGATTTCGGATTTGATCGGACCACTTTCCGTTATCACTTCGACAAAAATTATCTCAGGTTCTGAATTTCTGACTCATTTCGGATGGAGCCGGACTCTTTCCGGAGTCGAACTCCATTGTCCGGACAGACTTCGGATACAACTAGACAAATTCTTGACTCTTTTTGTACAGTTTTCAGATTAGATCGCACAGATTTCGGAAAGAATTCTTGAATCTGATCGATTTCGGATAAGTTAGGATCAATTTCGGAATCCGATATTTTCAGCAGGGGTGTCTACTATCAAATCTATGTTGTGACGAGTTCAAGCTTCCCTAGTCCGTTCAATTAACAATCTCAAATTGGACGGTGACTCCAATTTTCTTCCCTGACAATTTGAAGAATATCCCGAAGCATCTAGGGAAATCGTTAACTCAGAAGAAAAATGTTTCTACAAACCGATTTTGACTATCGTTTCTCTTCTCTCATAGAATTTCATCAATCTTTCGGATAACTTTGAATTTGCTTGCAGATTTATTACTTTTGACATCACTATCGGATTTTTAGAAGAGAACGAGTTCAAGAGTTTTGGAGGAATTTTTGTGTAATTCTTAAGAAACTTCTTGATGCAGAATGTCTATAAATTAAAGAGAAGGAGCCTCAGGCTTCGTGCCAAGTCGAGCGCATGATAATGGATAGGATGTGCTGCTGGTAATTAAAAGATAACAACTACACTCTGGTTGAGTTATAGTAATATTTCTGAATCGCGAATAATTTGATAGCTCGTGATATCATTCAATCTTCTGTAGGATTCGGCGATAATTTCAATTTGCAAATTCGAAGCATTCGATCCGAAGCGATCAGGTATGTGTAGTTATTGTGATTGGACATGAATAGAGACACAAATATCACGCTACCAAACAATGGAAAACCTGTCGAATATTCAAAGGAATCTATCAAAATATCTGCCGTAACGAGAAAATGTGATATATGCCAATATTACTCCTGGCAAAACATCTCCTGAGAATTTCGGATTTCTCCCAAGTATTTCTAGATTCTTCTAGGAAACAAATCCATTCCAGATCAGGCAAGCAGTAATACTTCGAAGTAACGGAGTCGTCTGCTCATCAAAAATTTGCAATTGGCAAAAGTGCGGCATCTCTCATCCTCCGAATTGGCAGAAGTGCGGCATCTCTTCCAAACAGAAAATTCGAAGTCTTCTTCCAAAGCAAACGGACAAAAGACTGGTGATAGAAATAATGTACGTCACATAACCTCAAAATGGTAAGTTTGGCCATGGAAATTATGTAGGTCACAGACCTTCCTCTTTCCTAGATTCTGGAAAGGTACTTCTTTCCGGGACTAATGCGACCGGGAATAATGTTGGCCCCCTCATTTATTTTGGAAAACAACATTTTTTAGGGGCGCACAGTAGTTCAAAATCCCAAAAAGCTGACCAAAAATCAGAATCTCGATATTTGACTTCCTTCGAGTACTGATTTTAGGTTTTTGGGGTCGCTGATTACGAAAATGAAGTCAAAAATCCAAAATTCAGAATGGCAGAACCAAAATGTCAGACATTTTTATAACACTTTTCATGCATTCACTTAAAAATGAGTATTAAGGGGTTTTTGGGGTCACTGATTCAGAAAATGGAGTCAAAAATCCAAATTCAAAATGACGGAACAATAATGGTGGACATTGTTCTAAAATCCGCCATGCATTTACTCGAAAATGAGTATAAAGGGGTTTTTGGGGTCGCTGATTTCTGAAATGAAGTCGAAAACCCAACATTCAAAATGACGGACATTCTCCTAAAAAATGATTTTTCTTTGAATGGGGTCACTCGGGGCAGCAGGTGAAAACGGTTTCGATAAGTAGACAGTTTTCCGCAATAGAAACAAAAATCTCGATACTGGAACTCGCAGGAGAAAAAAGATATCTCTACGTGAACTTGTAAATGGGGAACGAAAGAAGATGAATGTTTCTCCTGCAATACATCGCACACATCGCGAGCAAATTGCGAATCATACATATTCCATTATTCTTATTGTACGTACCTTCACGAGCATTTTCCATGTCGCAAAAACTCTTTCCACCAGAAACTCACTGAATTCGGCAAATTTCAGAAAAATGGCCGCCATTCTTGGGCCACCATTCTGGGTCCGCTATTATTGGTTAGACATTTTGAATTTGGGATTTCGAAATCAGCGACCCGCAAACCTTATATGGGTACTCGAACGAAATGAAATATCGAGATTCTGATTTTTGACCAGCTTTTCGGGAATTTGAACCGCTGTGGAGCGGCCGATTCTGTGACGATGCAGTCTACCTCGAATCCTTCCAGATTCAAAGCATTAGTTTTTTTACAAATGCACACTCTAAATTCCTTAGACCGGAATCCTTGTCCAAGCATTACCAAACCTGCGATTCCGGTCCAATGGACTGACTTTCTGGCCCAATGGACCAGGAACTCGTTTTCCTGTCCAAGCTTGGACCAGGGGGATTATTGGGAACCACAGAATCGCACCACACCATCTATAATTTCAATGCGGTGAAAACGTGAACTAGCGCAAGAGAGTTGCGGTTTTAGGATGCATTTTCGTTTGTGCATAAAAATTAGTTCACGAATATTTTTTTTCAGTCTGAAACAATAAGTAAGTGAACAAGAACGTTTATTTCGAAGGAAGAGTTTCTGACGGGATTTTCATCATATACATACAGTAAAAAAACATCTCTACTGTCAAAGTTGATTTTTCTCAAAATAACATTTATATTTCTACATCATGTAAGTTTTAGTAGATTATAATTTCAATTTAACTTTTAGTGACACAAAAATAAACTTAGAGTCATTATATACCAATCAATGAATAATTATTCAATATCTAGAAAAGCATAACTTAAACTTAGGTTAGATTCGGAATTTCAGCTTTGATCATCTATTATTCATATTCTTTGTATATTTCAGATCAGATTTTTCACTGCATACATCATTTAAAGTTTATTTAGGCTTGAAATTCGTTGAAACTCACTTGATATCTTGGAAAAATAGTTTCTTCAAGGAAAACAGTTTTACCAAAGAAAGGGCTTTTCACTCTAAGTGATGAACATTTAATTTTTGACACTTTGTTTTTGATAAATAATAATTTTCAATGGTAACTATTGAGTTGATCAATAATTCGACTTTCTTACTTTAGTTCGCGACACTAGCGCAATCTAGATCTCAGATCCCCGTTAACAGAAAAATCTCCCATAATATGTCCCTTACAATTATGTCAAAATTTTTCCAACAAAATGTATTTAAAGTGTAATCGTATTCTAAGTTATTTAATTAAATTAGTTAATGATGATCTCATGAATCCCTAATGATACACTTGCGTAGATTCAAATATTGGATACTTATAATTATTTTTGGAAAGAAGAACGTAAAACCTCCTCCGACACATCATGCTAGGAATGAAATTTTTTTTTTTTAAATCAGGGTTTCACGGATGCCGTGATTAGAACAACCATAAACTTTTTAATAAAACAAAATTTAGTGTAAATCTCTTCTTTGGTTGTAAAAAGAATTTCGGAAGATTTTTATAGAAATAAAATTTCTCTTTGTCGTAAAAAATACGTAGGATACGAAATAAGATTCCAAAACAATGCTCTACCTCTCAGGAAGAATAATCAGTGTGTATTCGAAGCTTCATTCTGGACCGGGATTCTGAATTATTTAACCCGGTAAGTTTTTCCAATCAAGTTGAAGAGATCTCAAAGTTTGCCGCTAGGTTTCCGCAAAATTTTCGAAGAAGTGGTAAGAAAGTTTCGAAGGCAAAACTTCTACTGACTCTGAAAAGATCAAAAGTCTCCTTACAGTTATTCCAGAATTGGAAATAGAAGATTTTCGAGTGGTTTCCGGATGGAGTTGCCAATCGCAGGTGAGCATTGAAACGCAGGTGGTTCTCACTGCAAAGCAAAGCTTTTGGAGACGGATCGATCAGCGAACTACTCCTCGTCTCGAATCTCAACTCAGCTTCTCTACAAAAGAATTCAGTTTGTTAAATATCAACATCTCAGCATATATTTCTTCTCAACTTCATTTCGTCTTCCATAGTTTCTATAATTCTTCATTAAACAATTAGAGTTTCTTATGCGTTCAAGTAGAATTAACTACTCCAGTTTTCTGTCATTCTTCTGAGTGAACCCTTTTGTTCCACGATCTGCACTGCTGCTCCTCTGAGAGTCTGAAAACAATTCTAAACTCTTTACAAAGTTTGAATTGGTGGTATTACAAAGCCAAGATGCAAAAGAGAGGGAGAGAGAGAGAGGACGACAGGAAGCAGAGTAGGATAGAAATGAGGGAGGAAAGCAAGAGAGGAGAGAGGAAGGGGAAAGGGAGACGCGCGCAGCTGCCCTGAGGATGTACCAATGTGTTTTCCGTTTCCTTGTTCTTCTCCTTTCTTATCAATTTATGCTTTCAATTCTCTCACCCCCACACTTCCATATTCTCCTTTTCTAGCTACTCTAACTCTTCGTACTCTCTTAATCCATTCTTCTCCTGGGCGATCGTCTTTTCGCCGACAGCTACCTGCTGCATCTTCTCCCACTCCGACGCTCGTCGACGGCGAGTTCTCGTCCTGAACTGAAGCTTCTGGCGGGAACCGTAAAACCGTAAATGGCTCCCGCCGTTAGGTGCCAAGATGGCCGCTTGCTGAGGACCAAACAATCCTACATATTGCATGGAACGACACTCGATTTTTTCAATAACTTCAAGAAGAACGCTAATTTCCATCAAGAACGTTTTGATTATTTCAAGAATAACGAATTTTGATGTAACGTGCTATTTCTTGAACCTAAAGATATAAATTTCCAACCGGTAATGATTAATTGACAACCAAATTGTTCAATTTCGAAGCTGGCGTACGTTTGAAAAAACAGTCGAATTTCCGAAAAAAATTGATGAATTCTCAACCAAATAATTTATTTTTCAGAAAAACAGTTGAGTTTCAAACAGAAGTAACAAGCCTTTGAAGAAAAAGAATTTTCAGTGCATAGTTTTATTCTCAACCAAAAAGGGATGAAATGTCAAGCGAACTGTTAAATTTCCAAATCATGAAAGCGAACTCATGTAGTGATGCTTGGATTTTTACACAGAGATTATAAAAGAAGTCATCTTCATCCAAAAAATTAATTTTTATACAAAAATAACAGAAAATTCAGCATAAGGAAATAATCGAAGTTTCCAATGCAGCACATGCGTTATTTTTACCGAGTGCAAAGCTCCATTCACAAATCATTTTTACAAGAAAATTAAATATTGAAGCTAAGTGAAATTCGTCTCAGAGAAAATTCGAGAACATCATATTTCAATATCAAATTTTTTTTGGAATCACGTTTTCTGGAATGACCCACGGTCGAAAATCAAGAATTGAGAACAAAAAAAAAGGGATAAGAGAAAATATCTAGTTAATTGATTTTGAATCGGCGCGCGCTCTAGGACACATGCGCAGTGAAGAGAAGTTTAGTGCGACAAGTGTAGGGGGGGGGGATTTGCCACTGACGAGCGTTGGAGTGGGGGAAGGTGGGACAGGTAGCTGTCGGCGACAAGACTGCCCCTTCACTGCTATTCTTTTCTTCTCCTAATTCTCCTATTATTAACTTAATTTGGTACATTAATTATATCTATCACTATTATTTCTTATCTGATGCAGGCAGCACTTTATCCTTCTATGAAATTCAACTCCTTCAACTTTTTATTTTCTCGGTATTGGTTATATCATCCTTATTTTCTTCCATATTTTTGGCCAACCATATACTCTCCCCACTCCTTATTACACTACATGAAAGCACACTCCTCCAATTCTTTTTCCCGTATTTCTATCTTTATTCGAAGTTTTATCTACACTTTCTTCCTCTCCCTCTTTTAATGACACCATCGCCCTTGTTATTTCTTCCATTTTGACATTCTTTTCTTTATCTTCCTCCCTTCCCTCCTTCTCTTTTTTAGTTTCTTTATTTACTACTTCCCAACACAATTCCACATAATATTTTTCTCATTCTACCTTCACTTTTAGTCCTCCTCCAACTCATTTATGTTCTTTATTCCTTTTTATATATACTTACGTAATGCTCTTCGCGTGTTTACATTTTCCTTTTTCTTTCTCCTCCGCCCCCCATCCCACTTCAACACTTATCCGAAATACCTTGTTTTTCCTCTTCGCTTACTATATTTATCTCTTTCCTTGATTAGAAATTTTTGTAAAACTCATTTGTTGAAAAATAAGTGAAAATTAACACTTCCCGATTTTTTGGTAGCATTTCAAAAATTGATCCATGTTTTTGTAACTTACAGACATTTGATATTGGATTCTAAACAAATTCAATTATGCATTCCGACTGAATGATCCCGTTTCTCTCTGAAAATGTGTATTTTGAAATTCGAAAAATGTGTATTTATCGAGTCAAGTTTTTATTATTTTCTACCATCACCCTATCTATTATTATTCTTATTAATATTTTATACATATAAAATTCTGATTAAATCAGGAATAATATCTTCAATAAACCGTAAAATTTTTATACTCAAATTCAGAATGGAGATAATATCACTTTTTTTTTGTAAATCGAAGAACTTTGTTGAATGAACTCATTTCGTATTTTGCGTATTTTTTAAAGCAAATGGAAGTTTCTTAATTTTCGGAAAAACTGCTCAGAAGTTTCTTCAATACGAAAAGAATATGTACACCAAATTCCATTCCTTTGTAACAATTGAAGCAAATTTATCGTTTCTTCTCTTCTTGAGCATTTCAATGCAAAGAAAATTACTTTAAGTGTGTTTCAGTAAAAAAAAAGCTTTTCTGTGTTCCCCTTCGCTTCTGTATATTCTCAGTCTAATGTTCGTCGGTCCTTCTCATTTCCTTGGAGGAGAAGTGAGAGGCAGAGAAAGAGGAGTGAGTAAATGAACGCGTAATTATGGAAAGTGATGAAAGGAGTAGTTAGAAGAGGGAATAAAAGGGGAAAGAGGAAAAGGGAAAGTGAAAGATGAGGGAAGAGAAAGTGAGGGTAAGGAAGTGACGAAATGTAAGTAAAAGGTAAAAATGTAAGGAGGTGAGGGCAGGCAAGTGCTGGAGGGAGGGCATATGAAGTGCGATTGGAAGTTAGAGAAATGGTAAAGGTAAGTGAGAAGTAAGTAGTAAGGAAAAGTTGAGGGAAAGATGGAAGAGGAATCGATAGGGTAAGAGTATGAAAAGAGGGTAAAGGAAGCGTGAGAATAAGGGAAGGGGAAATATGCAGTACGAGAAGAGTCTGTTTTATAGGGTCCCAAAAAACCCCCATAAGTGAAAAAATGGTTTTTTCGAGTTTCTGGCGCTAATTATGATTTTTTGCGGTTTTTTAACGCAGATTGTTTCAAATACATAAAATGCTACTTTATAATGATAATCAGATGTTTATTCAAATTGTTTAAACAATTTTTTATTGGTTGTAGCAACTTTCTCTCAGAAAAGGGTTAGAAAGTCAGGGTTTTTCCTAATTTTTTAACTTCTTTTCAACATTTCAGTTGGAGCGAGGTTTGCGGTTTTTTCTGGAATTCACAACTTTTTGTCCACTTCTCACTTGAAGTGGGTAATTATTTAATTTAATTTAGCAAAAATAATTGTTTCAACAAATTGTGAATGTTCATAGCTATCTTCTTCTAGATTATTACTACATAGTTGTGGTTTTTTCCTGAAATTTTAAACTTTTTTTCACTTATCAATTAGAGTAAATTAATAATTAATTCATGTTAAAAACAATTTATTTAAACAATTTATTATCATTGATAATAATATTTTCTTTGCTGAATGCTGGAAACTTGCAGTTTTTTTTAAATTCAAAACTTCGTGCCCACTTTTCACTTGAAGTGAGTTAATATTCAATTTATTTCAACAAAAATAATTGTTTAAACAAAATATTATTGTTAATACCTATCTTCTCTTAGACTAGTGCTAAAAAGTTGGGGTTCTTTATAATCTTTTAAGCTTTTCATCAACTTCTCACTTCATGAGGTAATAGTCAATGCGAGTTTATCAAAATGCTTATTTAAACAATTTATTATTGTTCATGACCATTTTCTCTTAGATACAAGCTAGAAAGTTGTGTTCTTTTCTAAAATGTTCAACTTTGCTATACCTTTTTAGATGTGAACAAATAATAAATAAACATTAGAGAGAATTATATTTAACGGAGTATTGTATTTTCCTAAGTAAATTATTTTTGTTCTTCTTCCAATGTTAAGAAAAATAATTGAAACAAAAGGGACAAAAAGAAAGAATGGAATAATAAAAAGTAGGTGCGATGACTGGGTCTGTAAATGACTTGTAAAAGTTTTGTTTTTAGTTACAACAAGAAATTTAATGCAAAGCATAAAAAAATAATTTGAAATTGCAAATATTTTATTACACACACCCATTCACCCTCTCCTTCCCTGGAGGGGAAATAACAAATTATTTTTCTACGCTTTGCAATACATTGCTCGTTGTAACTAAAAACAAAACTTTTACAAGTTATTTACAGACTTAGCCCTCCCATCAACTATTAATTATTCCATCCTTTCTTTTTGTCTCTTTTGTATAAGAGCTCTTTTGTTTTAATTATTTCTCTTAACATTGAAAAAGAACATGGTCATGAACAAAAATAAATTCTTTGAATAAGCATGTTCGTTAGCTCGCAATAATTATTGCCTCACTAAGTGAGGTTTTTATCATCAAGCAAAGAAAATATTCTTAGCAATGATAATAAATTGTTTAAATCATGTGTTTTTTACCATGAATTAATCATTACTTTACTCTAATTGAAAAGTGATAAAAAGTTTGAAATTTCAGGAAAAACCGCAACTATGTAGTATTAATCTAGAAGAAGATATCTATAAACATTCACAATCTGTTTAAACAATTATTTTTGCTAAATTGAAATAAATAAGTACCCACTTCAAGTGAAAAGTGAATAAAGAGTCTCTTAACTGAGACGTTGAAAATAAGTTGAAAAATTCAAAAAAAAAGTTTGACTTTCCAACCCTTTTCTAAGAGAAAGTTGCTGAAAACAATAATAAATTGTTTGAACAATTAAAATAAACATCTAATAATCACGATGAAGTAGTATTTCATTAATTTGAAACAATCTGCGTTAAAGAACCCGCAAAAAATCATAATTAGCGCGAAAAACTCGAAAAACCCATATTTTCACATATGGGGGTTTTTTGGGACCCTATAAAACAGACTTATGGGGGTGACATTTAAAACCTAATATTTTATTCGCATTATGTGACTAATTGTGAAGAGAAATGGTGAATTTCGAACTCGATTTACCTAATATTGAGAATTCTGAATAAAACTTACA
>WSXT02093612.1:0-11648 GCA_011762715.2 Neuroterus valhalla
AAATTTTACACAAATCTAATACCTTCTCTGATGAGAATGTAAAAAGAGAAAAGAGAAAAACTGACCTAAAAAAACGGAAAACTGACTCAACCTGGCAAATGAAACTGAATGATATGTCTAATGTTCATCGTATTTTAAATTATTTGAAAAGATTTTGATAAACTTTATACGAATTGCAAGTCACTTTGAAGAAATTTAGGATAAATTAAAAAGAATCTAGCATAAATTTAGAACGAATCTATTTTAATTCGGACGCATGAAGAATCCATTAATGAAAGAGAAATTTTAGAGAAGATTCAGCATCAGAACTGTAGGAAGCTGAAAAAAAAGTAGAATAAGTAGAATTCGAATGAATTTAGAGTCATTTCAAGAGAATGTGAACAATTCGATAAAACTCATGAATAGTTCAGCTAAATAAAAAAATTAAAGTGTGTTGAGGAAATTCAAAAGCACAAAAAAAAATTTAATTGATATCATTATATTTGGAGTTGGTTGAGAAAAATTTCGAGAAATACAAACAAATATTATGGGATGCCTAAGAAATAAAAGTGGATTTACAAGACTCCAGCGTGAATTTTGAAAAACAGATAAGACATTGAATGAAGTATCATGAAGTGAATCGCAAAAAATTGAGGAATGAACAAAAATTGGAATAATGTAGTTGAAATTGAAAATATTATAAACAATTACATAACCATTTTGAATGTAGGTAAAAGTTGTGATTCTTCGCGCGTGACAATAACCTCAAAACGAGTATGTTATTTCTTATACATCTTTTTACATTTTTTTATGCATAAAAATAATTTTTATTGGTAAAAATTAAAAAAGGAAAATAGGAACCATTTAGTTCATCATTCAAAATAATATAAATCATTACATTAACAAATTCTAAAGCAGGTAAAAAGCGTGACATTTTGCCCGCGACAACTTCAAAATAGATCAATTAGTCATACGTTTTTCAAACTTTTTGAAGAGTAATAAATAGAGCAAAAGGATTTACAACAAAATGATAGAACCGATTCAAAAAATTCTTTCAACAGTAAAAAAAAATTAATTGCTAGAGTATATAAATAATTCGGGAGTCAGTGCAAGGAAAAACTATCAAACTGAGGTGCCTTATTCAGGATTTTTTATACTCTTGCAAGAAACTGTTTACTTCTGTTTGTCGCATTTTCAAAGTCATATTTTCATCTTTCTAAATGTTTATGGTTTCTATTCATAATTTTCTTTATTACTACTGAAAAGTTTCTCTGAGGTGATTAGATTATTCACAGTTTTCAGTTATTGAAGCCGTATAGAGTAAGGCTTGATTTAAACGTTGAAACATTGCTCTTTTGCACTCAATTGATACAAATGTAAATCTGTCCTAACGTGCTTGATGCAGTATAAGTATCATCACGTGTAAAAATAGAGATACAGAGTAACAAACGTCGAGATTCTTCTCCAAATCTCCATGTGGTTCAAATCGAAATCGCATCTATGTTTAGCAATGCTATTTCCTTTCCTTCAAGCTACTGAAATTGAAATGAAGTTGATCTCCAAGTTTCTCATAAAAATTGAGCCCGCCAGAGTCCATATATGTAAGTAAAGTAGCAGGATGATGTATACCTTGAGTGAGAAGGTGAAAGGAAGAAAAGCACAAGCGTATCAAAATAACGTTTGAGATCGATTCAGTAAAAGTAAATTCTTTTTCTATGAAGATAAAACTTTTGTACCGAATGAATTTTATCCGATTCTTCATGTATTCGGTAAGTTCAAGATCACTACGGATTCTTGAAAGGAATGCAAAAATGAAACGATTGATGTCAAAAAAGAAAGATTAAAATCCGACTTACCGTAACACAATTAGGCAAAAATCCAGGTGGTATAAATTGTTTATACATACCGAATGACGGATATATCCTTCACTTGGTATGTATTTCAATTCTTCTCTGACACTTGATGGCATTAGTATTTTCACATTTCCATTGCGTAAAAAAGTTCTTGCATTGCCGACTATTCCTATACTGAGTCAAATCCTGCGGCCATAAAATCACGAATTATTTTTTTTGGCTTGGTACCAAAATTTTCCTTTCGAGTTCGTATCACAACTTGTTTTCAGTCAACCTTATTGTCTTCATGTATACTCCATCGCGGCTAATTTATACGTTGGATTAAAAACGTAACCTTTCATTCTTGATTCTTACTTCTTTCTGCATAATAGCATAAGTGACTTTGCAATACTTCCAAATCGTTACATATTTTAGTATAGAGAGAACCTCGCGAGACGTAAAGCTTAGCTTTTGCTAGTTTTAAACTAAATAGAAATGAAAAAATTACTGAAATGAATAGAATATTATGGGTTCGTGAAATTTTGGACTTTTGGATTTTGGAACTTTTTGGATAAAAATTGTTTGTGACGTTTAGTCGCTGTCGCTTAAAAAGATCACTTTTCTTCACTTTTTTCAAGTCGTTTTGTTCAACCGCATAATTTGTAGTATAAGTAATAATGATATACTGTTTTAGATCAACAAATCAAACGTGTTAACAAAAAATTTATAACTGATTGAAGCAAACGAGTTTGGAGGACTTGACACACATTTTGTTATTCTTTTTATGAAATGATCCATTACACTTTATTACAAATGACAACAAGTTTTTTTAATCCTATTCTACATAATACATATTTTGATATACAGCGAACTTCGCGAGTCATAAAGCTATAGGATTTTGCTCGCAAAGAATAGGATTTAAAAAATAACGTGTCGCCATTTAATTCAATTTGCTTATTTTCCGTTTCTTCAAAACAGTAAATTGTAACATATAAATTTTGGGTTGTTGGATTAGATACGGAAGCTTTTATTCTCTAATTCTCTTTTTTCTGCATAATAAAATACGTACATTATTTGTACTTGCAAATTCTTCGAATGAAAATTTTATATTGAATGCTCATCGCGTAATTTTAAATTCTCATAAACAAATAAAATGTTGCATGCAACACGGGGGTTCAAACGCTGGCCTTACAAGCGCGTATCTGAAGCCAGGTGTAATCTGTTTGGAAAACCCGAAATGCATTCTGCTGCACATCAATATTTTATCATTATGATTTCATTTGCTATATTTTGCCCAGAATCAATTTAAAAGAGTTCAACAACTATTTTAGTAAAATGCGTAGCTGTCTGAGGAATTCTTTAAGAATTTTTCATCTTGAATCCTCTGCAGGCTTTATTTCTTGATGATTTTGGATGTTCTTTCCTTGAAATGTTTAGCAAAAATTTCTTGAAAACTTGGATTATTCAATTTCTTTTGTGGAATAACATTTGAACAAATAGAGGGCTCAACTTAGCATTTCCAAAATGATTCGGAATGAGATCATTACTGGCCAGTATTATTGTATCTGCACTTATATAACACAATTAATTATATTTATATTCAAGTCAATTATTTTTTTAAATCATTACAAACAAATTCTCGACTGTGGTGCTTGACTGCTTAAGCCTTTTTTCTCATCTGAAATTTGTTAGATTGACTGCTAAGTCGATATATAGCAAATAGTTATCACCATGAGTCAACAGTTGCTTTTTAATAAACTATTTTTTGCAAAATGATTCTATTCTGGTTTGAATCTCTAAGCCACACTTCTCCTTTCCATTGAACCAAGCTTAAACTGCTTAAGGTATGTTTTCATCAAGATTCCAGGAAAAGATCAAGTTTTTTTTTCACGGAATAACAAAAATGGGATAAAAATAATTGCTGTTAATAAGACTGTTCACAACAATACCTTTGTCATATTATTTGTTGGAATATTATTACACAAAAATATAAATGGGAAAATCCAAGCTAGTCAAGTATTTAGGAAAATTATTTTTAAGCGTTTCTTGCAGAAAAAGATCAAATACGTCAAGGAATACAGCCTGCAAAGGATTAAAAATAGAAAATTCTGAGTGTAAACAATGTGGGTTGGTAAGAGATACGTCGAAAATTATGTAATTGTTAGCGTTATCAATAAGAACTATATTTGTTTTACAGAAAAATCTTAAATTGTCAACCTTAGGACAGCTATCTAAATCTTCAAAATACAATCTTCAAGTTTTAAAAAGCATGCAGTATTTGTGGCAATATCTTGCATTATAAAATCTCAAAATCTGAGATCCCAAAATATTATAAATATATAAAAAATATTTGAAATCGAATCATTCATTCAAGATCACAATCCACAGTCTTAACTGGATAACCCTATAACTATAATAATATAAACTTGGTTATACCTATACACAATTCCTGAAACGAATCTATAAACTGAACACCGTACATCTCAGAGATGATTTTATCTAAAGTCGGATTGATAACAATTATCCGTTGTCGGGTAATTCTCATCTGAAGGAGGATTCACAAACACATTCACAATTTTATATAAAGTTGGGGCATATTTGCAATATTTGTATCCAACTTGAGATGAAAAAAATTTCTTAGATTTACTGTTAAGTAGGAAAAAAATCTCAATTTTATAAACATTGAAGTACAACAGTGGTAATATATCCATATATACAACAAAACGATTATACGGACGCGCTGATAAATAATGTATACTATACTGGAATACTGGAATATTTGTTTATACTCTCTCCCTTTCACGGGTTTGAAAGTCTTTACATAATACCTCTCCTCTTTATTCACCAACCTGAGTGCGAGGTGGGAATCAAACCCGCAACCAGAGGGAGTGTGTCCAGAGCTCATGCATTAGCCCCCACGACCCCACGTTTTCTTTTTTACATTCTCATCATTTATGATTCAGAAAGTATTAGAATCGTCTGAAATTTCAAATCTTGAATTTTCAACGGATCTCCACGTTTCGAAACCCCTGAAGCCGAAAAGCAAGTTTTGGCGATGGTGTCTGTCTGTTGGTCTGTATGTCCGTATGTCCGTTAGTCCGTGAACACGATAACTCAAGAAAAAATGGATGGATCAAATTGGCCTTTGATACACTTGTTGATTGGTCCAAGAAAAAGGACGAGTTCGCTAGCCAGCTATTTTGGATGAGAAATAAAAGAGGGGGAGCATTTTGAAAAATTTTTGGACTTCTTTTTCCAAGACAAATACCCGAGCACGGAGCCTATAGGAAAAATCCTGGGCTTCATTTTGAAACAGGAAAAAAAGAAAAAAAAACTTGTCGATTCTCGAAAAAAATCAAAAATATGTTTGACCCTCATTTGTGAGGGTCAATTTTCTTTAACACGTAGAACCATTCGAAAGGCCGTTAAAAATTCCATCGAAATTGTAACACACAGAATATATTCAATCGACATTAGAAGAGCTAAAAATCACCAAAATAGACCATATCCACGAAAATCTCAACATTTTTATCCCCTTACCCACAGGAAATATTTATCCAAATAACATAATTTTTTGCCCGTTAACTACTACCCAAAAGCACAACACTTGGTCAAAGTTTAACTCAAATCGCATAACTTCGATGTTTTGAGTGGGTACACTTGAGGAATAATGACCCATATATACAGTATAACCTCGTTACTACGGACTTGAAGGGGAAAGGTCTAAAATTCGTCTTATAGAAGTTTTCGTCTTATAGTTTTTTCTCTTATAGTTTGAACAACCACCGCACGGCCCTCCTGGGAGCAACTGCCATTCAGAGAAATGACAAAAGCTCCCAGCAGAACCGCGGTAAATTACAACTATGGCGACGTCTCACGACTGTGAGATAGGTGGACGCATGAACGATGAAATTAAAATCAAGGGTCAGCGAGACCAGCGAGATCCTCGTGTGTCTTAAGGACACTGGGCAAGGATAATATTATTTAAACCGAATATCTTGGTTTAGTCGCTGTAGCTGTTCTCTGAAATCTTTAGACTTCTCCTTTTTATCAATTCCCTCGCCTGTGATGTTGCAGTCAGCTTGGGCCAAGAATTCGATCACGAACATAGTTAGTTTCCCTTCGTTAAGGAGCGCGATGTAAGGTCTCGTGTGTCAAATAAGGAATGTTATCAGGAACATGTAGTTCCAGTAAATTCAGCACTGCTCTTTCTCAACAATTTGACTCAATATCCCTTGGAGTGTTCGGCAGGGCAGGGACGCGGCTATTGCCATTAGAGCGACAAAGATGGTAGTGAAGCACTCTAAGGTCCGCATTGTGTCTGAACATATACGTCGTTCCAGCGTGAATGGGACAATCAGGTATAGTATATGCCATAGATGCTCAGGGAGTTTAAGACACGCCCTGCACCTATTGTTGGGAACATCTTGACTGAATATGCTTCTACGGTATGCTAAGGTGGAAATCACACCATACTGAAACGCGAAAATGAAAATTTTCGTGCCTAAATTAGGTCTATATAATTTACGGGAAGAAAACGTTGACTTATGTGACAAGGATTGATCTTCTAAAAATTTGTAAAAGTGCCCATGCATCAACCTTGTCTTCATATTGTTTTAGGTAGTTTTGGCCTCCGCTTGCTTTACCTGTGCTTTTAGAAGTAAGGCATCTTGTTGAAGTAATGCACTGTCCTCTCCTCTGATGTTGAGATTCAGGCCAAGGGTCTCAGCCACCTGCCCAGCGGCTTTGTAAAGGAACGCTCCTTTTATAACCATTGGATATGCAGAAGTTCGCGTCTGCCTCTACGGCGTTCAATGTATAAGCGCGGAACGGACGAGTTGATATGCACGCACTGAGAAAAAAATTTAGCTGAATCAATGACCCGGCCTTATGAATACGATCAATGACTCAAATATGTTGAATGAAACGGAAAATACATTGCTTCAACCAAAAACCTCGTTAAATTAACCGCCCTGCTCCATTGAACGAACGTCTCCCAGAGGCCAGTGTTCGTTCAATGGAGCAGGGCGGTTGTTGTGACGAGGTTTTTGTATAGAGCAATGTATTTTCCGTTTGATTCAAAATCTTTGAATTGTTGCTCGTATTCATAAGGCCGGGTCATTGATTCAAACAAATTCCTTCCTCAGTGCGCTTTTCTTCATGTGCATTCTATTTCGCGTAGTGATGTCGAGGGCTTCAAGCTCGTTCTTTGTCCAAGGAACCACCTCAAACGAATAGAGTAGAACCGGGACGGCAAGCATGTTAGTTGCAGATATCTTGTTCAACGCCGACATATCAGGCGACCAAATCCGTCGAAAGAGGTCTTTGCATCTGTTTCGGAGATCCCCCTAAACTGACGTTGTATCCTAAATGCGGCCCTCAGGCACGCCTAGGCATTCATAGGTCTCTCCAGCGCTAAGGTGTCTAAAACCACTTCCGTCTACAAGCTCTGGTTCGTTTTATGAACCAGGGATTCGTCTATGTTTGAGAAGAATCTAAGCAGACCTATCCAATCCAAAGTCCATACCGATTTTTCGTGTGTGCCCCTCGACGATATTCGAGACATCCTTGAAATCTTTTTTTCTAGAAGCATAGACCTTTAAGTCATCTTTATAAAATAAATGATAGTGTGTGATCCAGGAGAGGATGCTGCTAGTTGTTTCACACAATGTTTTCCAGAAGAAATAGTAATTCTGATTTTTCAAAGAGGCATTAATCTATATATGCTTCCAACTATATGTGGATGAAACTTCAAGCTTTTCCACAGAGAGATGACAAGTCTGTGGGACTTCTGTCGATTGGGAGGTTCTCGCGACAGGCTGCTGTGCCTCTCTTTGATCCACGTAGTTCGTACATCTCTTTCCATACAGGTTCAATAAGTCGAACAGAACTGTTATTCAGAATAGCTGTGAAGATCTTATACAGCGTGTTCAAACAATTCATTGGTCGAAAAAACTGTTATCACCCCTAGCAACCATTATGTGAACTTACTTTTTATTCGCGATTCAATCTTTCTCCTTTTCGTTATCTCGATAATCACATTTTTAAATTAATTTTTCATGCAAAAAGCCAACTTCAAATTTGTGGGAGATATTTTTTGGGAGATTTGACTCTGGGAGTTTCGCCCACTATCCCTTCTACCAAAAGTTCTTAATACAATCTGGACCAGCAGCGGAGAAGTTCTTCGTGCCCCTTAATATTTTCTTCACCTCCTGAGCAGTGATTAGTGGGCATTCCCTCTCGGATATTATGAGGTTATTGCACAGCTCCTTGAAACGTATGATGTTCACAGTGCCTTCATGCGATGGATGTTTTGCCTAGTAAATCTCCCTGAAAATGTTTCGACATCTTCGGACTTTGGTGGGTTTTTGACAAAAACAGGAGGATCGCTGAAGAGGCGTGATGGGTCAGCGAGAAACTTTTGATTCTCCCTGACCCATCCCTCCCTCTTTTTAATTCTCTTCTTGCGTCAGATAGTACTTGTATTTTATCAACGATCTGCTGCTTGAAGGTCATCAGCTTTGACATTTTCAATGTATGATGATGGATCCTCATTTCTTGAGAGAACGTTCGGACCCTTGCCGTAAAATGCCTAACGAATTTTATGTAGTCAATCACACACTCCATACGGGACGCGTTTTGTCTTGCCCAGTTAATCTTCTTGTTTAGTTGATGCAAGCGCTTTTTAGTCTTTTCATCAATCGTTGGTTTGGACCTTCGATTTGAATCAGCCGAAGCTCTCGCCGCATCATAAACTGAACAAGTGATGGTCCAGAGGTTGGAATCTTCTGAGAGATCCCTACGAAGGGTAGCATCCATTTCAGCCAGATCGTGGGGCATGGAGGAACCTGAATGTTAATGTTTCTCCTTGTCCTCAAATCGCCATTGTCTCTCAAGGGAAGCCTTGTTTCAGCAGTTGGTCTTAATGTCGCTCCCTGGTTTTCGTCTACGGCTTGTTCTTGCAGTGGTTGAGGAAGTGTTCCGCGTACATCTCTTGTCCGCGAAAGGTTTACGGCACGGTTTCTTAACACTTGCTGTGAAAGGTGCAAGAGTTCTGGGTGTTTCTGGCACCACAGATTGTGCAGGCGCGCCACGCAACCTTTGCGATTAGGGAGAGTACTGGCATCGTAGCAATTGAACAAGTCATTATCAAGTAGATCCGTCCATAAAGAACGTCGATTTTCTTGCCGGTTCGTCATCGTGTTTCCATCTAAATGAGCACCCGAACTCTGGAACGATCGGCAATACTGTCCGAACCGTATTCAGAATAGGATTTCGTATTTTCATAATTATTCCCAAAAGTAGCTTACTGGTTGGTTTCAAAACGAACTGGACCGGACCGAAGATATATATATATATATACACACACAATATATATAGCGAAAATAAGGGTAAGAGGGATATGAAATCAAAAAGTTAGACTTCCATTTATTATATTTTCAATATTTGAAAAAATTGATGTTTCACGTTTCGTCAAAATTGTTGTTAGAGTTTCTATTTTTCCTTGTTACCTTCTCTTAACAACAGGACGTTGCGTGAAGAAATATTTTTCATTTTCTTTGGCAGTGTTTCAACCACTCCAGATTTTCCGTCGTTATTAAAAGCACAATTCTACAAGGTTTGCTCTTCCTTAAGAATGATAATAAAAAGCTTACCTATTTCAAATTGTATTACTTTAAAATTGATTTTGAGAATATTCGCCTGCCTATGCATGTATGTAGTAAAATGTTATTTACTGAATATTAGTATGTATATTCATATGTTTATTGCGAATATGAGGTTCCATAATGTTTACAAACTAACGCCGAAATGTTGACAGAGTTTCGTATTTCATAATGAGAAAGAAAAACAAAAGCCTGGTATCACACTAACACTGAGTGTGATTTTGAATTATACTGTTACTATTTATTATAAAATAATAAAAGTATGGAGTTTAAAAACGGATATTCAAGAAGAATACTATATCATCATCAATTCCTGGGAAAAAATCCCACAGAAGGTGCTTCATGCAGGTAAAGTTTAAAATACCAAATGACACAATTACGAATTAGAGTTTTCTGTAGAAGAATGTCAGTGTTCAGGAATAATTGATTAGAGCAATAACTAACAACAGACATCTTTTTTCTACAAACAATAAGAGACAAAATCTTCATGTTGTGAACAAAAAAATTTATAACTAATATTTAAAAAAATTTTAATTTTCTCTTCTTCACATCTACCCCTGTCAACCCAACTTCTCTTTATAATAGGCTATTATATCATCGATAGTTCTTAAAAATAATTTGTATAGGAAAAACTATGTAAGAGTATGTATGCAGAAAAATTTGTTCTTTTAACTGTAACCACAACACTTGGTAAAAGCATTTAACACAACTGTAAGAATTTCTATCCAGATATGAAACGGAATAAATGTGAGAGATTAGAAAAACGGATTTTGAGCATTATATGAAAAAGGGCATGACTAATATAAAAATGTTGAACAAATAATGTAACACTATTTATATCGTTAAAATAGTTTTTTCTGGAAGTAAAAATGTGATTTTTTCAATTATGCATATGAATTAAAGTGCTCTCGTACCTATATTATAATTTTCCAATCATTCAGAAATTGAGAGAGGTTAAGGAATATACCTCGAGATTGCTTGTCAAGAACATGTTGAACAAGTAAATAATAGATTTTTTCTACAGAATATGAAAAGAAATATTCAAATGAACAATCAAGTCGTCCTACATCATAAATTACTGTTCTCAATAATTCAACATAAAGTTTTTTACCTGATCCTAGAGCCAACAATAAACATTTCAACATTCTTGAATAAATTATAAAAAGTTTATTCAGGAATTTCTTGTAAGGTTTGTAATGTACATTATATATTATACATTATATGTGCATCAAAAAATATTTCGCTGTGCATACAGCTGCCTCAAGTCTACATATTTTTGATGATGGCATAGTCCCATCGTTATGTACATTAAATTGTTGGTTTGTATCGACACAACATGCAAATTTTGGTTTCTTTTTTATTCATCATATCAACTAACAATTTGAGTAATATTTAAGGATAATTTAAACATATAATATTTTTTGTTATGTTAAGGTAGGTTTTTCAGGTGTTATTGGGATTATATATAAGAGACAAAAAGTGGAAATGTGCATTTATTCTCAATACTTATATAATACTGTACTATTGAACTATTATATACCATAATTAAGGAGTCAAAAAAGGTCTACACTTCAGAACCCCCACTCAGTCAACGGATTTTTATGGAATTTTCCGGATCGCCGTGCTTTTAGTAGGAACAAAAATTATTTTGGAATATCGAAGAATACTGTTTTTATGCATTGAAGGGTTGTTGTTTATGGACTCAAAATTGAAAAATCTGCCCGCTGCGCGGCCACATTCTCATCGCGCGCTTCGCTCCCAAGTTTGAGCGCGCCTAGGGCGCGCGTCTTTCGGATCTCGCACTTCGCGCTCGATGGTGATCTTACCTCGCGCTCCGCGCTCGGCCTTTGTACCTTCCTACAGTTGTGTATAAAGCTTGTGAAACTCAAAAGGGAAATGTCGACTACTTTGATTTGATGAGTGTCAATTCTCTTTTGTCAATCTTCTCCGGCTTTAACGAATACATTCTCATCGAGTGTCTCGTGCTGCGCACTCGATCAAAATTTGTCGAAATCGGTAGAGAAGTTATGTTGACCAATTTTTTTCACATGTTGTGTAGTTTCTCTAGAAATTCAATTTTTTAATTTTTTTTTTTTTTTTTTACGATTGAAACAAAAACTACGCGTCCAATGGGAGAAATTATAACAAATTTACAGATATTTTTCGGGTGAAC
>WSXT02093623.1:0-11648 GCA_011762715.2 Neuroterus valhalla
CGACACGGCTACGACCAAACGAGCATCAACGGTGTCATGACTCCTGTGACCAGGCGCGTCTTGTATTTTTTTGCGTGCATGAGCTGCAGGAAGACACTGTTGTAACTTGATATAGGAATAATCTTGGCCACGCCCCTTCCTGTTCAAACATCTCATGACAAGCGAAGGTACTCCTGTCACAGTTTGCATAAATAATGTAGGTAACACTTCGACCACATTCCATAGCCTCATGTCGGTCAGGAAAATACATTTATAACAAATCATACAAACAATGCAGATCACACCCTCATTCTTCATTAAAGCCTCATAGAGGGGAGACTTACTCATGTAACTGGTCTCAGAAATCGTAGGTCCCTGTCCCTTTCTAATGTCTGATGAAGGGAAGAAAAGCACCCCGGTGACCACCTATAGATGGAACATAGGTTACAACTCCAACACTTGCAAACACCTCTTGAGATGCAGGAAGACACTGTTGTAACTGGTTACAGAATCCATGTTGGCCACGCTCCTTCAACGTCTTATAAAAGGTGAAAAGGTACTCCTGTGACTGTTCAGTGAAATAATGCAGGTGACACTTTTGACACCTTCAACTGCCTTATGTAGGGCGGGAGAGCCCCTCTATAACTAGTAATATAAACAATGCAGATGCACAGGGGGCTCCTACTCCGGCGAAATCATGCTAGAGTTTCTTCTCCCCTCTTTTCTCTACCTCTCCCGCATGCCTCACAGCTGCCCACAGGTGTGCGGGAGTAGAGTACGATGGTGGGGCGGTGCAGTACGGAGTTGGGCAGTGTTGGGACATTGGAGTAGGAAAAAGTAGCTAGTTCATCGGGAGGGCGCCACTAAAATTTTGTGTTACACGTAGCCTCATGAGAGTTGGAACCCCTTGATGCAGATCACACTTGTACTCTTCCTTAACGTGTAGGGAGACACTGCTGTATCTATAGTAACAGATATAATGTTGGTGACGCCTCTGTCCGTTTCAACGTCTTATGGAAGCTCCTTATGGGCGTCTTAAGCTATGAGCGTCTTAAGCTCCTTATGGGGACAATGATCCATCGCTGTGACTGGTCATGAAATAATTCCTGTTATAGCTGAACCCCTTTCGAACGCCTTATGAGCGGCAAGAAAGCACTTCTCTACTGTTCCATGGAAGTACCTAGTATCTGACCTTTCCCTGTCCGTTGGACAGCTGTTCTATGGATTGTCACAGACCGAGGTGCGAATCACTTTCGAATCAGTGTGAACGTTAGCGACGTTAGCGTTCACCTTACTCACGTTTACAACATTAAATAAAACATACCTACGCGATTTCTTCGCTTTAACTGATATTTCGAAATAACGAGTTACATTAAACCTCGCATCAAATTCACAATGGTTCCATATTGTCATCATTATTTACAGTGATTCTCTCATTATTCGAGCATTGAGTACACTGATTCGAGAGTGACTTGCCCCTCGTCACAGACATAACGTAGGTCACTCCTACATCTTACAGAATATTAAATATTATATTCGATCCTTGCGTCTCGTAAAAATTTCTTATCGGGATGACCGTCAAGGATTAATTTCAATTTGAATGAATTCATGTGTCCCAAAGTTTTACATGTATGCATTGAAAACTTTCACACTTGTGTTTCGTGCAAAAAATCCTATAGGAATCTACATTGAAACTTTGTTGCCACTGATATCGTGATCTTGCCTCGAGTTTTGTCAGCTTTGGCTTATAGAACTGCTTGAGGTATTTAATTCAATCACTTGAGGTAAGCAACACATGACGCGGTTATACCCGGATATGATCTGTCGTACTAGGTAAAGCCAATTGATTATTTTTTGAGCTCGCTTGATCCTGAGAGTAACACAAAAAGAGAAAGAAAACAGGTCAATTTCTTATGTGAATGGAAGTTCTTTCAAAGCAGGTAAAAAATAAGAGAGGAATTACCGGAAATGCAGAAACCACAAAATATGAGACAAACTTTGAGGGTACACTAGAATTATATGAGAAACTTTGATGGCCCAAAACTTATACTCGATTAGGCATTCCGATTGTTAATTTTCATTTTTGATGCAAATATCAATCATTTCGTATCTAGGGAATTGATGTCAAATGAGACGTTAGATGATTCTTGCATGCCCTATTGGCCTAATTATCAAAGGATTTGTAGTGTAAAAAGAAAGTCTGTTAGGGAGAGAAGTTCCACTAAATAAATAATATTTCATGAATGTATAAGAGTGAGAAAGTCCTGAAAATGAAAAGCACCCGATTTCATAAATTTTAGTGAATTTTACAACGCGGAATCTTACTGCCAGGATTACTTATAAAATTATTCAAATGCATTTCCAAGCTACGGCAATAATCATTTGGATACATTCTTTTTAATATAATTGATAAAGTTAAAAATGTATGGACGATATATTAACATTTCCTAGAAACCATTAATTACATTGCATCACGAAAAATTGGTTTCAGTCTACTGATTCTGGTCGAAAAATTTTGTAATTGGTTGAGGAAGATGGATCAGCTGGAAACAATCCCGCTGAATGGTTCTGCAAAACCGAGCATAGTTTTCATCAAAGGCTAGAACTTTCCGATGATTCCCCTCCCCTCTCTACATCCGGGAGTTATAGTTCATTTTTATCGGTCGCTTGTTCCCTGATTTATGACCGTCCGCTATCCTGCATGTTTTATACGTTTTATTCATCAAAGCTTAATTTTGGACATGCTTATCTGATTACAACTCAATCCGATTGGAATTCAAACTTTTTACAAATAAATTTTGTTGGTAAATTTAACGGAAATTAAGAATGGACATTACTGTCGTTCGCAAATGTAAATTGGTTAAAACAAAGATGTATTCATTCTTTCGCTGAAAACGGACATTCGTGGCAACATGTATCTCGTGATTTGTTACAAACGTGCAAAAAGTGCTTCACGTATGAAACATAATTGTACAATATACGCAACTAAATCACGTGTATCTAATTTTTGTGTATTCAAATATCACTCTGCCATAAAACAAAGGGAACTTTTACTTCAAAAACACACAGAAAGTAAGGACAGGACAGGAGAGACAGTAGAAAATCTTTTGCAACTATGATAGCGGTGGATTTGACTACTATTGTGAGAAGTTATAAGAGTGATAACGGTCAAACGTAATACTTGATGTAGACTTGTTTTTATGGGATATAATTGCTGCTTGATTCTGTTAATTCACCAAATCAGTTCCTAAATATTGGTTGACTTAATTCAAATTTGGAGGAATGCAGGCATGCACACGCAAAACTTACATTCAAACTTATTGGATTAGTGTTAAGATTAATCGATTTTAAAAGTCATTTTTATATATTATTTAAATATTTTTTTATTCATGTATCCTCATTCGAATAATAAGAGTGTGTACCGAAGTTGGGGCAAATGCCGGGGGAAGAGAAACAGGACTACAGAAGACTGCCGTTTAGCTGAACTCTCGTTCAGCCTAACTTCCATTTGCCTGAACGCTCCCACGCTCGTTCAGCTGAACTCGAGCGGCCCCCTCTACCTCCAGGAGAAAGCATTTGACGGTAGCAACCAATTAGAAGTCACCTCTAGATACATTCATGCGGAGGGGGACAGTGGTGGGAATTTCTCCCGAGTTCAGCTAAACGGAAGTCTTCTGTATTTCTGAAAGTTGGACGTAGGTTAAAGAAACAAGTGAATAAGAAAGACAAGGCGAAGGAGGGATAGACAAAACGCGTAAGACAAGGGAGAGTACAAACTTCTCATGTAATAACATAATAATTGGAATGAAATGCATGTTGAAGTTGCGTAATAAACAAATACAGACAGAAAAGGGAAGAATTGGAAAAGAAAAAATTGAAAGGGGAAATGTGTTATGAAGACAAAGAGTGGCTTAAAGAGTGATTTTAGTAGGAGGAGATAATTAAACTGCTGTTTATTCCGAATTTTTCAAATGCAACTATAATTTATTTTAACGGTGATCCTTATGAGTAGAAACGATATATTTTATACCAAATGTATGATTTCAGACATTTCTTGAAATACAGTCATGATTCCAGCCCGTATTGGATTTCGAAAAAAGGAAGCATGATCGCAGAGAGTTCAGAAGTTAAAAATTTGATTTGAAAATTTCTATAAATTTTCGGAAATTTATGAGAATTTTCAGTCATTTGTGGTAATTTTACAGAAAAATATGGTGACTTACCATAAATCACCCAAAATTAAATTTAAAAATTTGAATGAATGTCCAGAAATGTATGAAAATTTTCCGTAATTTATTTAGAATTCAATTTTAAAAATTCTATATATTTCCTGGAGTTTATGGAGATTTACGGTCGTTCATGGTAATTTTACAGGAAAATATTGTGACTCACCATAAATCACCCGAGATTCAATTAAGAAACTTTCCATAAGTTTCCGGAAAATTCATGAAAATTTTCTGTATTTTAGGGCAATTTTATGGGCAATTTGTGGTAAGTTAAGATAAGTACCCCAGAATTAAATTTGAAATAATTTCAAAGATATATATAGTAAGTTACCATAAATCACCCAAAATTCAATTTGTGAAATTTCCACAAATTTATGAAAATTTCCCGTAATTAATAGGATGCTCACAGCTTATTTATGGTAACATAAGATAGACACCCATGATTCAATTTGAAACTTCTATAAATTTCCTGAAAATTATAGAAATTTCCGGCCATTCATGGTAAATTCACAGGAGAATATGGTGTCTTGTCATGAATCAGCCAAATTCAATTCAGAAAATTTCCGGATATAATTGGAAATTTTCGGTAATTTTTAGTAATTTTACGGATGATTTATAGTAACTTAAGATAAGTGCCCCGAAATTGAATTTAAAAATGTCCATAAATTTCCGGTTATTCATGGCCATTTCACAGGGATATATGGTAACTTATCATGAATGACTAAACATTGAATTCAAAAAATTTCCATGAATTTTCGGAAATTTATTAAAATTTTCCTCAATTTATTGTAATTTTATAGGTAATTTATGATAATTTGAGATAAGTAACCCGGAATTCAATTTCTAAATTTCCATAAATCTCCGGTTATTCATGGTAATATTACAGGGATACATGGTGACGTACCATAAATCACCCAAAATTCAATTTAAAAAATTTCCAGAAATTTATGAAAATTTCCCGTAATCCACAGTATTCTCACAGGCAATTTAGGATAACTTAAGATAAATTACCCATAATTCAATAGGAAATGCCTGTAAATTTCCTGAAATTTATGAAAATTTTCGGTAATTTATGGCAATTCAAGATAAGTACACAAAAATTCAATAAAAAATTTCCATGTTTTCTCGGTTATACTTGGTAATTTTACGGGGATATGTGGTAACTTAAAATGAGTAAATGAGAATTTTATATGAAAAATTTCCATAAATTTCCGGGGATTGAGGAAATATCCTGTGATTTATAGTACTCTCACAGGCAATTTATGGTATTTAGAGATGAATAACCTATTACTTAATGAGAAATGTCTATAAATTTCCTGGAATTTATGGAAATTCAAGATGAGTACCCAAAAATTCAATAAAAAGTTTCCGTGTTTTCTCGGTTATACTTGGTAATTTTACGGGGATTTATTTCACAGGCTATTTATGGTATTTAGAGATGAATAACCTATTACTTAATGAGAAATGTCTATAAATATCCTGGAATTTATGGAAATTTTCGGTCATTCATGGTAATTTCACAGGAAAATATGCTGACTTACCATAAATTACCCAAAATTCAATGGAGCTTTCGATAAATTCTTGGAAGTTTATGGAAATTTATGGAAATTTTCGGTAGTTTATAGCAATTTTATAGGTAATCTATGGTAAGTCAAGATAAGTTCCCCCAAAATCAATTTAAAAATTCCCATAAATTTCCGGTTACTCATGGTCATTTCATGGGGATACAGGTAACTGAGCATAAATTACTGAACATTTAATTTTAAAAATTTCCGGAAATTCATGCAAGTTTCCGGTAATTTATAGTAATTTTATAGTCAATTTATGGTGACTTGAGATAAGTAACCCAGGAAATAAAAATTTCAAAATTTCCATAAATCTCTGGCTATTCATGATGTTTGCAGGGATATATGGTGACTTACCATGAATCCCCTAAATTCAATTGAAACAATTTCCATGAATTTCCAGAAATTTATGGAAATTACCCGCAACCCATAGTATTCTCACAGTCAATTTAGGGTAACTTAAGATAAATAACCCATTACTCAATGAAAAAATTTCTATGAATTTCCTGGAATTCATGGAAATTTTCGTTTATTTATGGTAACTTAAGATAGGTATCCCACAATTCAAATTAAAAATTCAATATTTTCCCGGTTATCCATGGTACAAATTTTACAGGGATATATATACTACCATAAATTAATAAAAATTTATTATCACAAATTTCCATAAATTTTCGGTAATTTGTAATTTATGGTAACTCAAGATGAGTACCCCAAAATTGCAATAAAAAATTTCCATAAATTTCCGGTTGTTCGTGGCAATTTTACGGGGTTATATGGTAACTTACAATAAATTACTGAAAATTTAATTTATAAAATTTCCATGAATTTCCGGAAATTTATTAACATTTGCGGTCATTTATAGTAACTTTATAGGTTATTTATGGTAACTTATGATGAGTAACCCAAAATCCAATTTGAAAATTTCAATAATATTCCCGAAATTCTCGGTTATTTACGGTTATTCTATAAATTATGTATGATAATTTTCCATAAATTACCATAAAGTTCTATTATCTGCAACCAAAATTTCCTTGAAGCTTTGGCGGTGAGTGGGATGATTATCGTAAAATAGAAGCTTATAGATGAATAATTTTCATTATTCATCTCTGACGTCACTTTTAACTCTCTAGGGAGTAAAAAGTACTTTTCGCTCCCTAGGAAGTAAAAAGTACTTTCACTCCATAGGGAGTAGAAGGAACTTTTCACCCCTAGGGAATAAAAAGTACTTTTCATTCCCTAGGGAGTAAAAAGTACTTTTCATTCCCTAGGGAGTAAAAAGTACTTTTCATTCCCTAGGGAGTAAAAAGTACTTTTCACTCCTTAGGGAGTGAAAAGTAGAGCTATAGCCCCGCTTCATAGGCATCGAAAAGGCCTGAAATCATGCATGTGTTTTGAAAAATTATTTGAAACACTTTGATTAAAATGGAAATTTAACTTCTACTAGAAATTATATGAATTCCCGTAAATTAAGTTTTGAGATTTAAAAATTCATTCAGTTCACATTTTAGATGGGAGATTTGGTGGTCACTAAGTGATGTGACTGGAAAGGAATTTCGCTTTTGACATTCCACCTGCCGAGTTTAGATCTTTACTCCTGTTTCTGAACATTATTGAACGTCGAATTACTTATTTCATCGAAAAGTAAAATAATAAAACTCTCTTGACCCTTTTGACGATGAACTTGATTTTTCTAAAAAAGAGAAACCTATTCATTATATACTCTCTCTACTATGCATTTTTTAAACAATAATATGACACTTAAATAAAAAGTGGATTCGTATACTAATATGAATTCACCTTAATTACGGAAACTCTCTCTGCCTCTCTCAATCAGGAAAAAGAAACAGGAATAACTCCACTCGCAGGGAATATAATTAAGTACTGTAAAGAAGGACGCTGTTAAGATGCATTTAGAGCATTTCAGCATCATCCCGGAATGACTCTCAGAATCTCAAGAACGTCAGTTTCTAATCCTCGATATAGAATTTTCTATGGCGATTTATATCGAACCTAATTCGGACCACTTAATCATGATTCATTTCAAAAATGTCATCAGTCAACTCCTCGAAAAAAATAAAAAATAAAAATGATGATAACTGCTATGAACAGTCAAATAAAAAAAAGTATTCCATATAAGACTGAAATAACTAATACGATCGTGATTTATTTTACTGTTTCAGTATTATTCGGAAATCGAAAAAATATTTAACGAATTGTTTCTTGTATGCTCAAAAAATGACTTAATATCTTTCCTGATTTTCGAGTGCTCTATCGTGGTTTAATAAATCAAATTTGAAGGCAAGCTGTAATAAGCAAAGTACCTGGGTGACGGGATTTTCGCCTGGGCGGTAGACCACGTTATGCAGCGGCCTCTTGCGTCCTACGTAATTGACGCACACAAACTCAAGAAGACTCGCGTATATGAAACACATGCAAACGCCGTCCCATACGTTCATGGCGGTCAAATTCGAGACGACCGGCAGTGTCGACCGGAAGCCGTTAGACGTCGTGAAAAAATTGAGCATCGTCGTAACACCTACAGGAATACGATAAATTTGAATCATCCTTTCATTGCTTTTGTTTTGCAGCAATCTTGCAGCAATGTTACAGGAACCTTGCTGCAACCTAGGATGACAAATCTGACTCAATCTTTCCGAAACTCACTGCAAGGTTGATGCAAGGCTGATGCAAGGTTGATGCAAGGTTGGTGCAAGGTTGATGCGAGGTTGGTGCGAGGTTTGGAAAATATGAGTGAAGTGTGTTCCGTAGGGTGGTCCAACAAATTTTATTTCGAATTTTTATGCGAAACGCCCGGAAATTTGTTCGAATCCACAAAAAAGTGAGTGCAATTTTTTTTGGAAAAAATAATATTTAGAGGTGGCGCAAGCCCCGTTAAGTTCAACACGTATTTCCCATAAGGAAAAGAGACGTTTTTGTAAATTTTATTCAGAATTTTCAACATTCGGTGAATCGAGTTCGAAATTCACCATTTCTCTTCCCAATTAGTCACAGAATGCGAATAATATATTACTTTTCATATATCACCCCAATAAGTCTATTTTATAGGGTCCAAAAACCCTCATAAGTGAAAAAAAGGGTTTTTCGAGTTTTTGGCGCTATTAATGATTTTGTGCGTTTTTTTCAAAGAAGGTTGTTTCAAATACATGAAATACTACTTTATCCTAATAATTGGATGTTTATTTAAATTGCTTAAACGATTTATTATTTTTTTAAAGAAATTTCTATTAGAAAAGGGTTAGAAAGTCAAGGTTTTTTTTCTGAGTTTTCAACTTATTTTCAACGTTTCAGTCAGAGCGAGGTAATAAGCAATGAAAATTAAGAAAAATAATTGTTTGAACAATTGGTTATTAATCATAACAATATTCTATTAGAATAATGCTACAAAGTTGCGTGTTTTTCTGAAATTTTCAACTTTTTTTCCACTTTTCACTTGAAGTAAGTAATTATTTTATTTTATTCAGCACAAATAATTGATCAACAAGGGGACCTTCAGGGCACCTAATTTTTGTTTTGGTCGATATTCGCCTCAGTGATAGACACCTACTAGAGGTTTTCTGAAAAAAATCGGGAAGACGCAATTTTAGACTATTTTCGAGGAAAATGCATTTGAAGAGTTGCGAGCGGATGGTGGTTGAACTAGCGTCAATGTATATTCAAGCACCTGGTAGCTTACCCGGTAAGGCGTTTAACTGATAGTCGCAAGGTTGCACGCTCGATTCTCGCTGCCTGCACTTTTTTTATGCAAAACTGTCTATTCATTCATTTTTCAATAATTTTCGACAAAATTATAATTTCGAATGATTGTTTAACGATTTTCAAAATAAAAAGTCTGTTTTAACAATTTATTATCTCTCGTTTGGCAAGGTGTGTATTTACTTCTAAATTATTAATTATTTAATTATTTGTAGTATTTATATTTTTAATTCAAACTAGGAAATAAGTGTTTCAAACGAAAATTGCACGGAATCAAAATGTTTTATGCAAAATACTAAAAATAAAACACAGGAATAATAGTCAATTATCGTTCAAACTTTTTTTAACTTACAGTAACATGTATTCTGCATAATTATTGTACAGATGAATCATCAGGATTACGCAGTACCGCCATTTTAGTTTGAAACACTTATTTCCTAATTTAAATTTAAAATATAAATACTGCAAATATTTAAATAATTAATAATTCAAAATAAAAGACCCGACTTTCCAAACGGGAGATAATAAATTGTCAAAACAGACTTTTTATTTTAAAAATTATTAAACAATCATTCAAAATTATAATTTTATTAAAAATTATTAAGAAATGAATGAATAATCAGTTTTGCATTGAAAAAAAAGTACAGACAGCGAGAATCGAGCAAGCAACCTTGCGACTATCAGTTCAACGCCTTACCGGGTGAGCTACCAGGTGCTTGAAAATACATTTACGCTAGCTAAATGACCATCCGCTCTCAACTCTTCGAATGCATTTTTCTCGAAAATGGTGCAAAATTGCGCCTTCCTGATTTTTCTCAGAAAACCTTTAGTAGGTGTCTATCACTGAGGAGAGTATCGACCAGAACAAAAATAAAATCCATGTAAAAAAATTGTTTAAACAATTCATCATCATTGCTCATAATATTTTCTGTGCTTAATGATAGAAACTTGCGGTTTTTTCTGAAATTTTTCACTCTTTGCCCACTTTCCACCTGAAGTGAGTGAATCTTTAATCTAATTCAACAAAATATTTGTTTAATAAAATTATTTTTGTTTATGGCTATCTTCTCCTAGACTAGTGCTAAAAAGTAACGGTATTTTCTACAGAATATGAGTCGCAAGTGTCGATCGTATAGTATTGTGTATAAAAACTAAATTGATTTCGATTAAACCTACTGGAAAAGTTTCCTTGTGATAAAAGATGAATACCCTAATTTCCTTAACAAAAAAAAATACATATTGAGGGGTTTAACCACCCCTACATATTTCTAAGGTTGTGCTGGAAATTTATGAATTCAATAGGAAAAATTCGAAAAATATGTATTTTGCGGTTGGGACAAGAATTAGGTTTACCTGTTTCGTCAAAATTTTTTTTTTCTAAATTAATGGGGGTAGCTCCCCCTTAACACTTTTCATCTCGTGTCTGTGATAATATATACTTTCCATACTAAAAAAAATGGTAAAATCTGTTTTGGAACGATGGAAGTAAGATGGAGTCCATCCAACATGAATAAAAAATTTAGACGGGGGTAAACCACCCCCTAATTATGTATAGAATAGCCAATAAACACTCCAATAAACATGAAGGAAATCGAATTGAAAGAACATTTCGAAGCAATTTTGTTGGATGCCATGAAAGAATCTAACCTCACGTAACATAACATTATCCACTTCTCTTAAAAATTGTATGAAAGCAATGATGATTGCTTTTATCATTTGCAGATTACTTCAAGATTTGGTTGGAGGACATTTTTTTCCAAATATAGAACCAAATAGCGTTTTACTCCTTGATTCATGAAGTGGTCATTGCCCAACTGTAGTGGAAGAAGCAGCACCCTCCAGAAAAATTGTAAATTTTAGAATTTTTCTAACAGGAACAACAGGAAAAATTCAACCTTCAGATGTATTTGGGTTTAGAGTCTGGAAAAATTATGTGCTTCACTTTTCCGATGCTGTTATTTTAATGAATTACGATATCAATTTACACATCAGAAACAATATTATTAGGCTTCAGTCTCTGGTGCATAATAATCAATTAGGCTCGCTGAGATATGCTAATCTTTCATAAAATTATTATTATTATCATACCATTAAGCCAAATCCCTTGCGGGGTAAGCGTAACTCGTTCGATTCCAGCCCCTCTGTACTACTGGAAAATAGA